>VZTV01030644.1:32943-141879 GCA_013400875.1 Anhinga rufa
GTTATTGCAGAGCTGTGTGAAGAATGTCAGGGATTTGTTCCAAGCGTTATCGAGATGTGGCTTTACATCTGTAAATCCTTTTACGCATCGCAGCCCAGCCATGAGGCTTCCCCACGTGACGGGCCGCGCTCGCCGCCTGCCCCGTGCCAGACCGGCGCCCGGGCAGGGGCAGCCGCCGCCGTGGGATGTGACGGCGCTTTCGGGGCCCGTCGCCCGCGCACCCCGCTCTGCGGCGGGGCGCCCACCAAACGTCGCGGCTCTCCACGCGGCTCTGGCTGCGGATCGGCCGCGACCTGCTTGTTCTCGTGCACTAAAACGCCTCTCCCTCCAAGCCGCCTCAGTGCTTCTAATATCGCCTGTTAGCACCGTGCCAATCGCGCCGGCTCCCTGTCTTGCACGCGTTGATTATTTTTGGTCGGGATCACGTCTGCGAGAAGCTGAGGGTGGGAGGCACGCAACGGGTCCTAGCTGACCCTTGGGGAGCTCTCCCAGCTTATGTCAGCTGAGGATTTGACTTAGCGCTACCTGGGTTTCTCTACCAAAATACTACTGGCAGAGCTGGATTTAGCAAATGACTGTGACAATCTCCAGCACCATCAGAAAAACATGCTCTATCATTCACTGTGATGTGTGCTGATGAGGGGAAAAAAAGGCTGGTTCATCCGTCAGAAATTCAGCGGTGCTGTCTCTAGGTGAGCAATTTGCCAGCGTTACCTAGTGCCACTCATTAGACACAAGATATAACAGTCTCATTTACTCCTCGGGCTTCCTGCCACTTAGTTACTTCTGCATTTGACTTTGCGTGTGAAACTTAAGCTCGTTTTTAGCCTCTGTCACACTCTGCTTTCAAGCCCTTGCTGGTTAAGCCCAGTCACAGCGTGCGGGCTGCATGCGCACAAGAGGGGCTTGGAAGCCAAAGACGTGCCCCGGTGCCCACCGCCATCAGGCTTCGCAGAGCAGCGTGTGCGCGTTTCAAAGGCAGAAAAGGAAGCGGTTGCTTCCCTCCCGTCCCTAGGTCTTAACTCGCCCAAACGCCTCGGCTTCGGCTGCATCTTAGCTGTCTTTTTTACAGATTTGTGGCCTTATAACTTTGTAATACATCTGCAGTTTTACATCGAATTAGATGGATGCGCTTAGCCCCTTAAGGGTTTTGTTTCCTCAGACATCAGAGAAGGGGGGCCGCGCAGTGCAAGGACTTGGCTTCCTCTGAAGCGGCAGAACCAGGGGCCTGAGCGGGTGTTCTGTGGCCGGAGCTTTGCTGCTGGCTGGGAGCAGAGGCACCACGAGGCGCAGCGGGGGCACGTTTCAGTGCCGAACCCGGGTGTTTCCCTTTGCTGCTTGCCTCTGCCGCCGTACTTTCATGGTTCTAGCGGCTGGACGCAAGGTGTGAGAGCGGGGTGGGCGGAAGGTGAAGCTGCGGGTGCTGCTGTAGGGCCCGGCGCAGCTCCCCTCCGTGCAGGGATGGGGCAGCTGCTGCCCTGCCCTGCGCTCCCAGAATTTCCTACGGCTGTCCCAGCTGTCAGGGCGCGCAGCTACCTGGGGCCTGCCGTGCAGCCGCGGCCGGTGCCCGACTGCCGTAGAGCTCGTTGACAGTAGAGCTCATTGACATCCATCTCTTTCCGCCCTGTTCCTGTGGGCAGGAGCGGTCCTCTTTGTTTTTAAGAGAGCCTCTCCTATTTGTCTGTCCCTTACCGCGTCATCTACACGGCATCCTATCCTTGCTGATTCACATGCGCTGGCTTAGGATGCGTTTTGGGCTTGACACAGGCAAAGGACTGAGCAGATTGAGTAACATCAAAGCGAACTGTAGGACGTATAAGCAATGCCTTGGGACAAGATGCAGGCTGGGAAACTGGCTTTCAAGAGTGCCTGGGTTTGGGCTGAGACAAAAAAGCCCATCAGAAACAGCATTCGTGTCTTTACACCGTTGCTTTAATTGTCGCTGCAGCTGAGATCTTCGGGAGGGAGAGGGTGAGGAGCAGTCACCTACGGTCTGATGGGGGAGAAGGCGGTAATCCCTAGGATGCCTCTGCACATGGCGCTGGAAATTCAGTGTCTGTCTTGGGCACCGCAGAAGGGGCTGATTTCTTTACCTTGAGCAGCACGAAAGCCCATGGTGTTTAGCGCGGTGCAGTTTGTACCAATCACAGCGGAGGGACTGGTGTTGAGATATGCATTAGGGTGATAATTCTGCCAATTCCGGAGCATTAGTGTTATTAAAATGTCAGGCTGATATCTTCCTCAGCATTAAAACTCTTAATGCACTTTATCCTTTCAAACTCGTGGTGCTCCAAGTTAAAGCTTAAAAAAAGTGGTTACAGAGCGGAGGATTAACAAGGAAGAGAAGGGGGATGCCCTGCTGCACGGCAGCCGTGCCAATAGCTTCCTGGAGCACTTGCGCCTTTCAGTCAGGTCAAACTCCCGCAAGACGTGTTCGCTTCTGCGACAACCGTCTGAAACTTGCTCGCGTCGCCCAAAGGGAGCCTTAGCAGCAGCGCTGAGCTTTTAATGTTGTTGGAGAAGAGCTGCCATGGTCGGATTTGGCCAGTAATCCCAGCTGCGCGCAAAAATGCATCCCGCCCTACAGCCAGGCGGCAGGAGGAAAGCTCTCCTGTGCCTGCAGGCCCAAAGCTGGCCGGGGGCTTGTGGCCACTGGTGGACTTCTGTGTGTATCCGGGTGATATCTTGGGGGAGAAAGTGTTTAGGCATATGAAAACCGTATCGATCGTATCTCCTCGCGTCCATGTGCATGTGCTGGGTGGTTGTACCGCTTCTTCAGACCGTCTTGGATGGCACTTCCTACTCCTCGGAGCTTCCCGGGGAAGTCACTATGTCCGTAGGTGGAAATACGCGCTGGCAGCTGAAAGGTTTTTGCAGGGAAGAAGAGATGAGGAGCTGAACTCGTCCTGTGCTGCGCTGGCACGCTCGGAGCCTCCAGAGCAGAGAAAACCTCTCTTCTCTCTCGGGCACAAAATACCTGTTCCTTTCCCCCACGTGCATCAACAAGTAAATAAGCCAAAACCACATCCTCAAAGGGATGTGGAGTGGGTGGGGGCACCGCTGTCCGTGGGTCTTCGGCGCTGTCAGTGGGTCGGCGGCGCTGTCTGTGGGTCCTCACCGCTGTCGGTGGGTCGGCACCGCTGTCGGTGGGTCCTCACCGCTGTCCATGGGCCCTCACCACTGTCCGTGGGTCCTCACCGCTGTCGGTGGGTCCTCACCGCTGTCGGTGGGTCGGCACCGCTGTCTGTGGATCGGCACTGCTGTCCGTGGGTCGGCACTGCTGTCCGTGGGCCCTCACCGCTGTCCGTGGGCCCTCACCGCTGTCCGTGGGCCCTCACCGCTGTCCGTGGGCCCTCACCGCTGTCCGTGGGCCCTCACCGCTGTCCGTGGGCCCTCACCGCTGTCCGTGGGCCCTCACCGCTGTCCGTGGGCCCTCACCGCTGTCCGTGGGCCCTCACCGCTGTCCGTGGGCCCTCACCGCTGTCCGTGGGCCCTCACCGCTGTCCGTGGGCCCTCACCGCTGTCCGTGGGCCCTCACCGCTGTCCGTGGGCCCTCACCGCTGTCCGTGGGCCCTCACCGCTGTCCGTGGGCCCTCACCGCTGTCCGTGGGCCCTCACCGCTGTCCGTGGGCCCTCACCGCTGTCCGTGGGCCCTCACCGCTGTCCGTGGGCCCTCACCGCTGTCCGTGGGCCCTCACCGCTGTCCGTGGGCCCTCACCGCTGTCCGTGGGCCCTCACCGCTGTCCGTGGGCCCTCACCGCTGTCCGTGGGCCCTCACCGCTGTCCGTGGGCCCTCACCGCTGTCCGTGGGCCCTCACCGCTGTCGGTGGGTCGGCACCACTGTCCATGGGTCCGCACCGCTGTCCGTGGGTCCTCACTGCTGTCCGTGGGCCCTCACCGCTGTCGGTGGGTCGGCACCACTGTCCATGGGTCCTCACCGCTGTCCGTGGGCCCTCACCGCTGTCGGTGGGTCGGCACCGCTGTCGGTGGGTCGGCACCGCTGTCGGTGGGTCGGCACCGCTGTCGGTGGGTCGGCACCGCTGTCCGTGGGTCCGCCCGCTGTCCGCGGTGCTGAGGCGCTCTCCGTCCCTCTGTCCGTCCGTCCGCCTGTCCCCGCGGGGCTGACCGGCCCGTGGCCGGTGGTGGCCCTTCGGTGGCCGCAGTAGGTCCTGCTGGGGCATGGCGCTGGGCAGCTGAGCGAGCTCGGGCAGCGCCAGGTGACGCGACTCTGGTTCCTGCCGTTTTCCATCTTTACTTTTACTGCCTTTACAGACGTTCCTCTGCAAAGCTAGGGCGCGCCACGTGCCCTGAGATCGGGACCGGGCCTTCGCGTGCCCTCGGCGTATGCGCTTTGCACCAGCTTACTCTTCTTTTCCCCAGTGGAGTGGGCTCTTCTTAAATATAACTCATTTCCTGCACAGCGCTGCTTTCAGTGCTTCTCCTCGTATGGCAGCGGAGAGGAATCCAGTCCCCAGGCAGTGAATTAGGAGGTGGTAGCTGCTCATTTTTCATCTTTGTGATAAAAAATCTAATGCAATCATCAAAAAATAAAGCTGCGTTTTTCATGTCTTCGCCATTAGGAATGTCTCTTGCTACTGCTCTCTTTTCCCTCCTACCCCCAAATTATTGAGGTTTCAGCAGTGTTTAAAATCTCATGGAAATTTACTTTCCGATGCCGGCAAAGGGGTGGGAGTTTGAGCAATCTCTAGGGCCATAACGTTCCAGAAGCATTGTGTTCCCTTAATAAAAACATTTTTTATTTGGAAACATAACTGTTATTTTTCCAAAGGCATCATCCTGAATGGGGCTTTTTTTCCTTGTCCTTTAGCTTAAGATACGACAACTCTTGGGAGATGTTCTCCTGGTTTAGCAGCCGCAACCTCACGTTTATTGCGTGTGCGGCCGCAGCAGCCCCCTCGGATAATTTTGTTTAGGACTGTGAAATTTGCCTTCAAAACAGAAATTGAATCCATTCTCCGCTTTCAGCAGCGTGATGGGTTCCTGCACGTCTCTCTTTCCCAAGGATGTTTGCAGTCATTGATGCTGAGCGTGGCTATTTATCACAGACAATACAGAACAAAAGAAGAATTTATTAATAAGTCTCCTGCTCTCATGCGCCTTCCTGAGGAACCCGAAGCGTGCTATTTTCTCCTTGTCCCCTTTATACCTACGTGGTTTTGCTCCTGTCCAGTCGGATTAAATGCTTGCTGAGGAGAACGGGTTGCTCCGTAGCATGTGGACGGGCCAGATTCCGTGCGTCGGGAGGGCTACGGGGGCTGTTGGCTAGCAACAAACAGGGGGAATAATGCGGAGTCGGACGAGACTGGCCCCAAGGAGCGACGCAGAGGCGCGGGTCTGCGTGCCGTCTCGGTGGCCCCGAGCAGCACCGGGGCTCTCGGGGGTTGCTCTGCTTGGCTGTTGGCACGAGTCAGTTTGCCCGCAACGAGGAGGATGGCTACAGGCAGGAGTTCTGCTCTGTGTCCTGCGGGTGGCAGGAGCCATCTGGGGGCAAGCAGCGCGTACCGAATGTCTTGGGCCCTCCTCTTGCCTCGCTCGTAATAAGATGCTGCGGGCAGCCGTGGACGGATTGCGGGAGCTGTGCGTGCCCATCCCTCGCCCTCTTTTTGGCCCTCCTGGGAGGCGGGCTCAGCGGCAGCGCAGGCAGAGAGGGAGAGGGTGTTTTGTGGGAGCTCCTGCCTAAATTATTCGTCAGAGTCACTGACCTGGGGGTGCTGCGATTCCTGCTGCTCTCGGGAAAGGGAGGGTGCCTAGGGAGGTTCTGGTGGTTATTTTTTTCCCCTTTGTGCCTACTTATGCACTAATTAAAGGTCAGTCGCCATTTGCATCCAACGCGTTTCTCTCCTTCCCGGGGCGCTCGCATCGGCAGAGGGTTGTTTTCCGTTTGACCAAGCCGGGGCTGCAGCGGTCGCCCCGGGGTGAGGACGCCCGCTCCCACGCTCAGAAATCCAGCGGAGGCAATCGTGTCTCGGCCCGCGTCGTTGCTGGCATCTGCAGGAGAGAGGAAGAGAGCCCCTCTTCTGCTGCTCCAGCTCTCCAGCCCCACAAGATGAGCGTTAGTCATTTATAGGTTTTTCTCCATGGATACATACGCGGGCACGTTGGTAAAAATACACACGCGCACAAGTATATTTATCTGTAGTGCAGTGAAGGCAGTGCGGGCTGCGAGCTGATTCCCCCGGGTGAAACACCGTCCTTCCCTCCGAGCGCTTTCAAAGGGGGGCCGTGCTGATAATTAGTGCAAATATTTTGAGTACAGAACTCATCACGGGCCTTTGTCACGGTGACAGGCAGTGACCTGAGACGCATTTCTCCTTTCTTAACGTATCTGGAGTATGTAATTAAGAGGTGACTAAAAGATTCTTTACCGTTCTTTGTTTTCTAATGCGGCAGGCTGTTACGAAATGCTGCCCCCTCCTTCCGTGGCTCGCGGTTCCCCGTGACAAATGTGGGGATTGATATGTTCTCTGCTCTCCACATCACTCTGAGACGGTTCGCCCGCTCCCGAGGTGCCGTACCTGCCTTCCGTTTGGCCCGCGCTGAAGTCAGAACTGCGGAGGGCAAGGCGGTCCCTTAGAGGGGCCGTGAGCTGCGGGTGCAGGGGTGCTGCTGGAAGGGCGCAGCGAGGGAAGGAAGGAAGGAAGGGCACAGCGGTGCCCTCGCCCCCGAGCCCTGCAGCTTGGGTTGCAGGCTCGGCGCGGCGGCGGCGCCGCCGAGGGATGGCAGAAGGAAGCTGAAGGCAGTTTGTGGAAATAAGCCTGAAACGCGGGGCAGAGAAGGCAGGACGGTCGCAGCAGAGAGGCATAAATACCTACAGCACTATCTCGCCAGCTCCCGACAGCCCGAGCTGTGCGATATTACCGATCCGGGCTGGCCCGACATTAGCGTACGCAGTCAGGCTCTGATACGCTGCGGTAAATGCAGCGTGACAGCACCTGAGCGAGCCTACGTGCAGAACAGATGTCTTCTGGCTGGGGCTGGGGCTGTAGCACATCGTCGTTCCATCAATTATATATCGCTTCCCTCGCTGTAAGCGGGCGCTCCGAAGCGGGACTGTTAAAGGAGACGTAATAAGATCTGAGAGCAAAAGAGAAACTTGTGAGGAGGGAGCTTGGCCTTTGGGCTTGCCTCCCGTCAGGGAGGTGGCGGAGGGTTGGCAGTCACCTTGTCGCTCCCCGGCCGGCTGCGCCGAGCTCTTCGCCGCCGCGCTCTCAAACTTCACGTCGCCTCGCGCTGTTGTGTGGCGGGACCCTCGCGCCGCAGCCGTGGCAGGGCCGTGGGCTGCTCCTCACCGGGGACGGGGCCCGTGGGGCTCTGCCGTCCTGGGGTCGCCGCGGGAGCTCCCGGCGCCGCCAAACCCCCTCGGCTTTTACTCGCCTATTTACTTCTTTTTTTCGTTTACTTGTTCCGGCTAGCTGCCTGTACCTGGCGATCCCGCTTCATTAAAGGGAACGCAGGGCTTTTATTGTGACTGCGGAGCGTCGTCTGGCGTTTTCACCGAACGTGTAATTTGCCATGTATGAAAACCATTTCCCGAATTAATTTACCTACTGCAAACAGTTTGTATTAATGAAAATGCATTTTTCATGTGGGTTTGCTGGAAAAGCTGGCTGGAGCTCAAGGGCTCACTTGATCCATCCGGCGTGAGTGGGAGATGGAATTTGTTTAAAAATTAAATAAATAACACACCCGCCCCCCGTTTTTAATACAATATGGCCCAGCAATAATCTCTGAGGCAGACTGCAAAGGCTGCAGAAAGCTCCATCTGTGGCATTTTAATATGCGGCATTGTCTCCCTTTTTAATATTCCCCCTTTCCCGGCTCGTGTTTGTGGAAGTGAGACGCGAGATGCTGTCATCTTCCCGGGTCGCATTTTGATGCTTGCGGTGAACAGAAGTGGAGATGGATGCTGCCGTGGAGCCCTTCCCATATTAACACACATATTTTAGAATAATTGATGCTGAATTCATTTTGCAGCCTCATTTCTCCTCAGCCTTCCCCACCCCCTCTTTCATACACGCATGGAAAAAAACCCTGTTATCCGTCCAGATGGCAGCTGGGTGCTCTCAGCCGCGCCGGGCCCCGCTCTGTGTGGCGGAGGCTCCTCCTGGCCGGGGAAGGAACAGGGGCCGGAGGTGGGCCGCCGGCCGCCGCGGGAGCGTTGGGCAGCCTTGCGTTGCGGTGCTGGGCACCGGCGCGGGACGGCACTCTGGCTTCGACACCAGCGCGCCGCGGCTCCACGGGCTCCGGGTACCCTCCCCGGGCCTGAGCGGCCGAAGCCGAGCCTTGCAGGCGGCCGGGTCTGACCCCTCCCTCGGTGGAGGCGGCGTGGGGTGATGCCACCTGGGACGGCATCAGCGGAGCTGCGCGACTGGCCGCAGGAACGCGGTAATCAAAATGCTGCCCGCAAGCTTTAAAACGTTGTGGGGCCGGGCAGAACGTATTTCCTGCAAAATAAGGAGGTTTGAAAAACGTCCCACGACTAAACCGCTTCGAAAACCTGCTCCTGTTTCGGGATTGTCTCAAAGTATCGTGCGCTAAAAAGAAAACCCCCAAAAGCTCTTTTGTATAAACGCCTGAGCGTTGATACGGGGATGATGAACATTTTTATTAAGAGAATTGAGGAACGCCTCTGAAAACACGCAGGTGTGTTCAAGTACAAGACGGTTTGCGCCGCCCGCAGCGTTCTTGGTCTTTGTCGGGAGGTTCTGACCAGCTCCGCTTCGCACCTTTGCAGTGACGGTCCCCGTGCTGCGCCGGCTGCATGGGGCCCACCCTGCCGTCGCGCTTACACCCCCACCCGCGGGGGCTACCGCTGCCTGTTGTCCTCAGACGCGACGCCGAGCATCGCCGCCCCGCGCCGGCAGAGCGCCCCGTGCCTGCCGCTGAGCCCCCCGATGGTCCTTCGGAGGTCGGGGGATATTTCACAGCTTCCAGTGAAGCCTGTGCTTGAGCGCCAGCGGGATGCGGGCTGGCGAGCCCGGCGCCGCGGGCGGGGGCTGGTGGGGGCCGGGGACCCGGCGGCGGGGAGGGGAAGGGACGCCCCTGGGCAGGGGCACTTGGGGTGAGGCTGGTAGGGGCGCCGAGCACCTTGCCGGAGGCAGCAGAGCCCTTTCTGGACCCGCGGCGGTGCCTCGCGCCATCCGGCGCGCGGCTTTTAGGAAACCCAACGGCGCTCGCCCCTGCGGCTTGCGCTTGGAGATTGCAGCTCCCTAATTGAGGGCCATTACCGAGCACACGCATCGCCTGCCACTCCGCACTTGTGTTATTGCAGCCTAACCTCGCGCGTTATGTTTATCTTACTCCAGGACTACTGTCAGCAACGCCACTCTAGGCACAAACTTAATTATATCTCCTCGGGTAGCAGCAGGGAAGTGATTTATTGCTGCCTTTTGTTTCCATCCTCCCCTCACCTCTCTGATTACACTCCGGCAGACGTGCGCTCCCGTTTGCCGCTACGGAGACGCTAATACTTGCCTGCGACTTCGCTGGAGTCGCAGAGCCCGTGTCTGAAGGTGGGCGCTGGCCGGAGAGCGGCGCTCCAGCCCCGGGGTCTCTCGGTGGCCCCGTCCTTACACCCACCTCCTCTCCCACGGACCTACAGGGTGACGCAGCGCGTCGGGACGTTTGGGTGCGCAGGGCAGGGGCTTCCAGTGCTAATGGCCCGTCGTGCTTTTTCACGCTGTCGGAGCGCATGGTTTTCTCTTAAAATACCCAGTGTGCAAAGGCAAGACCTCCCTGGCTGAGGCGGCTCCTCCGGAGCAGACGTGCCGGCTCTTAGTGCCTCTTCATCCCCAAATGCTGAGGTTTGCCATCTCGTGCCCGCTGGCTGCCTCTCCTTTCCCCCGCGGGGAGCGTGCTGACAGAAGCATCCCGAGGAGGCCCCTCGCTGCGCTGGGGCGGCGTGCTCTGCCCTGCTGCCAGGGCCGGGTCCGAAGGATAGCGAGGGAGTTTGGGAAACGGTTTCCCTTCCCCGTGCCGTCCGCTAAGGCCCCTGCTCTCGCTCTCGGGGGAAAGGGAAGGTGCTTTAATTATTCCCACCTTCTGGAAAAGCTGTGGTAATTAGCAGCACTGCAGGGAGCCAGGCCTGGCTGGGCTTCCAAGCGCTGCGAGGAAGCAGGAGCTCCTCACCGCTTTTTAAAGATGTCTCTCCTCCGAGGTACAGCCGTGCCAGGCCCGGCTCAGCCCCGGCTCTGGTCTGTGCCCAGAGCCACTGGAAACGGCCTCCGGCGGCACGGGACAGGACGGGGTTTGGGGTGCCGCATGTGGCTCCCAGCACGGGTCTGGGCGCCGGGGGGAGCGGGCGCTGGCAGCCGGCGGCGGGGCAGGGCTTGGCACTGGGGGCGGCGGGTTACGGCAGCGGCTGCTCGTCCGGCCATGCCGCTCTTGTTCGTGCTTCAGAGCAAGTACGGCAGAAGAAGAAACCCCAAAGGGGGCAGAGGAGAGCGGGGCTCTCGCCCAGCAGGCCTCGGTCAAGAGCGGGGCTGTCGCCTCGTACCACCTCTCCTCGTGTGTGGGGATCACGATGAAGTCAGCGAAGGAGGGGCACGTAAATGCTGTCGGAGTGGGAGTCAAGTCGCCTTCTACTCCTCTGCCAGAGGGATTTTAATGTTCGCTGTCCTGTATGGGGCTTTCCTCTGCTGCCGCTGGCAGGCAGGGTGCATGCTCTGCGGAGAGAAGCTGGGAGAGCTTCGTGCTTTCTCGTCTCGAGCAACAGGGGCCTGGGGCTGATGTGCCCCGGATGCCTCTGCCACGGCGCTGGGCTGTGCTGGGGGAGCGGGAGCTGCCCCGCTGCAGCGAGCGCCCACGCGGGCACCCTTGTCCTTGCAGGGGCCAGCTGTCGCTTTTGGTCCAAGCTCAGTAGGAAGTAGGGATGCTGCCCTGTCCGGCAGCCTTGCCGAGGGCCGGCAGGAGCTGCAGCGCCTGCTCCTGGCGTCCGAGCGCCGCGACCCGCCCTGGGCCATCCGCCTCGAGCAGCTCTGGACCCCGGCTGCAAGAGCATCTCTGGGAGTCAAGGCTGGGGCCGCCTCTCGCCCCGCCGGCAGCTGGGTGTCAGCGGGGCCTGAGCCGGCGGCAGGGGTGGGGGTGCGTGCGCTGAAAACGCTGCCGGATGGCGGGCGCTCCTTGCCTACGGGCTGCTCTTTTGTGTGTGCTGTGGGCTGTCGCACAGGCGACAGCACGGCTGCGCGGGGCGCGCCGGCCCGCGGCTTCAGTATGCAGAGCGGAGCGCCGCAATAACACGTTCCGTGATTTCTCCATGTGGTTTTGAACAAATTGCTGATTATTTTTCCCCTCATTATTCACCTGACAGACGAGCAGGTTGAGTAATTAGTGAATGCGCATGAACTTTGCAGTGTTTTTATGAATAAAGCGTTTGTGAATTGGCTGGGTACTGGCCCTGCTGCTTTCGCTTGCGCACCCGCTAACGCGTGTTGGCGAGGAGCATCGCTCGCCCGTCCCGCGCTGCCCTCCCCGCCGCCTTCCCTGGGAGAGCTCCGCGTTCTGCAGTGAAAGCACGCTCATCCTTCCCGACAGCGGCGCGGCTCTCTGCTCTGCTTGCCCTGCAAACCGCGCTCGCGCTGCCCCCCTCGTCGCTTGGGGGTGAGGGGCCTCCCTGCGCGGCTGCGTGCGGGTGCTGCGCTCGCCCCTCCTCGCTCCCGACCCCACCCCGCCGCCCTTCGCCCTTCGCGGGCAGCGTGGGAGGCACGTGCGCGAGGCAGCAGCCGCTGAGGAGGGCGGCCAGCAAGGCTTGCGTAGCAGCCCAAAGGGGTGACTAAGTTGCATCCCGTCGGTTTTGAAAGGCTTTTCGGAGGTGAGATCTGCCTGCAGCGCTGCAGGGGCAGGGGCTGGACCACGGGAGAAGCGCGAGTGCTCCCAGCCTGGGGAGGGATGGAGACCCGGCTCCCTGCCCTAGGCAGAAGGGCCGTGTTCGGGGGGCCTGTAGCGGAAGCCTCTCGCCCAGCGCTGCAGGCGGAGTGCCCCGTGGCCGTGGCCCTCGGAACTGGCCGTAGGAGGCTGGACGCCGCGTGCCATGCAGGGAGGGACTGTCCAGCCCCTGCCACAGGCTGTCCCCTCGCGTCCCCACGTCCGCGGCTCCCTTCTGCGCCTGCCCTCCCGGGGCCACCCAGCCGTGGTGGCTCCCTGGCGTGGGCTGCTGCCTCTCCGTGGCAGCCGGCTCGGACGAGGCCAGCCGTGACTGCTGAAGCCTCGGGCTGTCCTGGCACAGCGGATGCTATAAAGGCGCCGCTGAACCGTGCAGAGCAGGAGGGAGCCTTGGGCAGAAGGCCAGTGGCCAAGGAGGTGTCCCCCCCGGCCGGTGACGACAGTGTCCACACCGTCCTCGCGTTCCTTGCCGCGAGCGATGCTCCGACCTGGCAGGGGTGGGGGCGGGCGCCTCCCGAGAGCCTTTCGCGTTTGCCCGACACGAAGGGATTCATCCGGAGTGTCACTGCAGGGAAGCAAATTGGAGGCAGGAGGGGGCAGAATGAGCTCAGGTCTCGGACAAAGCCCTGCGCGTGTGTTTGCGCGTGCGTGCCGAGGGTGAGCGAGATGCCGAAGGTCACACCTGAGTAACTGGCTGATCTTGGGGTCCCAGCTCCCAGGAACCGAACACCCCGAACCAAGCGCAGCACAGCGTGGGCGCAGGGGCTCGTCGTGCACCTCTGGGCCGTCGCGATAGCGAAGAGCCGTTCCTCTCGGAGGGAGCCTGCTTTCCGAAAGCAGCGGGTGACCTGGCAGCGATGCTCGGGTGTGCCAGGCCCTCGTGTGCCGCTCCCTGCTTCCCCTGGGCTAAATCCAAACTGCTGAGAGCTGCGCTGGGGGCCAGGGTGTCCCCCGGCCCGCTCCGGAGGGCGGATAAAAGCATGTCTTAAGAAAATCTCATCACATTTTAAGACTTTGAGCCAGGTGGAGTCTGCTCGCTCTCCTGGTAAGCTGCCCCAGCATCTCATTCCTTGTTGCTAGGAAATTGCATCTTATTTCAAGGTTGAACTTGCCTAAGGTGAGCTCCCAGGCCGGGGATAGTGCTGTGCTGCTGTCAGGAAGACACGGGACCTCTCTTTTTCCGTGTCCGCGGCGACCGAGCCGCTGCTCGCAGGTGGGTACTGGGGATTGTGCTGCATCCCACAACATCTGACTGATTTTTCCAGCCCTGAACCATTTTTGTGATCCCGTTTTGAACTATCGGGAGTGTTTCTTGGAAGGATAAGCTGTCACTCGCCGAATCCCCCCGAGCCGGCGTGGTGGCGCTCCCTGACGCTGGGAGGGGGTCTCTCTAACAGAAAGCGCCCGTGCCGGCAGCAGGTTGTCAGCTTTGCGGCCACAAAAGGCTGCGGACACAGATCCCATCGCCAGGGCTGGGAGGGCTGGGTTAGGTATGTCCACGGGCAGTGGATCCAGAAGCGGTTACTAAAAAGACCGGGCAGGGATGCCCCCGCTCGCGTCCGTGACTGCCGGCGGACGGTGGGCGCAGGAGGGAACCGTGCTGCAGAAACGCCTGTGCTCGTGTGCCCTCCCCGAGCCGCGTCTGGGGTGGCGCTGGGGCAGAGCACTGGGCAGGCGGAGCCTCGCTCTCACCCTCTGTGGCATGCCTTCTGCTCTTGGATAGTTGGGTACGGCAGTTGCATCGGGGCTGCGTGGCCTGGCTCGAGGGAGCTGCCTGCTGCGGCTGTCCCCCTCCGTGACGGCTTTGCCGGTTGAGTCCCCGCTCTGGGCGGTACTGCTTTCCTTCTGAGGGCCCGCTGGCATCCTCGCGAGCCCCCAGAGTCAAATGCCTCGCAGTGGGCAGGACCGACGGCGTTGGCGAGCTGCTGGCACGACGGCAGCGCTGTCCTGCCCTGGTCATCGCTTGCTGTATAGGTCTCTGTGCTACCTGGCAAAATCGATCGGCAGGGATTTTAAGAGGTGTCCAGAGGGTTGATAAAGAGCTGACAGCACTGGGCCGACACTCAGTGGGCACGCTGCTGTTTCCAGCCGGGCAAGGCGGAGTCCTGGCGAGCGGCAGAAGACAGAAGGTGACCGAAGCCGGGGTGCGCGCAGCGAGCGTGGCCCCAGAGCCCGGGCACCCCAGCTCCTCCTGCCCCGGCCGTCGGGCCCCTTCCTTCGTGCTCTGCCAAAGGGCAGCGTGGTGCCGGTGCGCGCCCGGCTCCGGGGCTCCCTTTTCAGCGTCCTGGTCGCCAGCCCCACTTGACGCCGTGGCAGAACAGCCGTGGCCTGCCTTTCTTCTCGGAGAAGAGGGTCCCCACTCGCAGGGAGAGAGAGCTCACAGCCCTCCAGCGCGGCGGTGCTCGAAGCCCTGCTGAAGGAGGGAGGGCAGCGCTCAAGTACGCTTCTTTATGAAAGCCACTGCCTTGTGAGAACAGCTAAATATGCCGACAATAATAATGATAAGGTGGCCCCGGTAGCACGCTCTCATCCTTGTCGCGGTGGAGGAGGACTCTTCAGCGGGATTACGGCTCGCCTGCGGCACTCTTGTGCCGTCCTGCTTTGCAGAGCCGGCACCTCTGCTCCTGCTCCGAGTGCTGTTGAGCAAGCGCTCCGAGTCAGCCCCCTCTGCTCGCTGTAGCGGTAATTTATGGTCCAGGTGCCAAATCCGGACATGAATTGTGCCGGATGAGCAGGTACCAGAATTCTTCCGGGCCCGCCGGCGTCGTGCTCATCCGCCGAGACGCGGGCTCCTCTCCCGGGGCGCGCAGCAGGACCGGGGCGGGGGCAGGCGCTGTGAGGACCGCTGCGCGCGTCGCGTGCCGCCCTCTCTTCTGACCCACGGTGCTTTGGGTGTTGCTGGTCCCGGCGGGGCGCGGGTGATGATGCCGAGGCTCCCCGAGCAACCAGGCAGGCCTGTCTCTGGCACAGCTGCTGGGCTGTTGAGCAAAGCCACCGTGGCTGGTTGTTTTCCTGGCCCTCTAACTAGGTCAACGTACGTTTGCCGTGTCTTTATAATTATTGATAAGATGCGGCGGATGGTGCGCCGCGCAGGAGGCGGGCTGCCGCCCCTCCCAGCAGCGCTGCGGCCCCTGCGTGGGGCAAAGATGCTCCCTTTCAGTGCGTTTGTGCCCCGCTGCCGTCGGGGGGAGCGCCGCTAATGCAGCGCGATGCTTGCTCCCCCCGTGAAAGCGTGCAGCTGCCCGGTTGCTCTCCGAGCCTTTCCAGCACCGGCGCGTGGGTGAGCGGAGGAGGGCGCGTGGCGAAGCACCACGGCTTCCGTGGCTGCAGAGGTCTTCCTCCCTTCTTGCCCTCTTCCGAAGGGACGGCTTGGCTCGCTCGCAGCAGGCGTTGCAGTCCACGGGCTTGCTGGTAGCAGAGTGGGGGTGCTCGGGGAGCAGACGGGAGGCGAGGGCCGGTGACGCCCCCATCCGACCTGGCAGCCCCCTCCGCCGACCCAAGAGCGCTCCTGGCTGCGGGGCAGGCGCAGAGAGGGGGTTTTCCTCTGGAGTCCGCTGCTCCAGCGGACGGAGGGGAGGGAGGGAGGAGCGGGAGCGTGCCACGGGCCGGGAAGGGTCGCCACGTGCTGCCGTGAGCTGCCGACAGCCCCGAAGGCAGACGGCAATGGGGCTGTGCCCGCGGGAGGGACTCGCGTGCTGGAGTCGGTCTGTGCCGGGGCGGGCCTTGGCACGCTCGGCACGCAGGCCGGGTGGTTTTGGGGGTGCCTCCGCGGGCACGGGCTCCTATCTGTGCCCTCGTAAGGAACACCTGCAGGCCGGCTCTTTGAGCAAGGGGAAAGGCGAAGCGTTAACCCAGCCGCCCTCTCCAAGCGCTCAGACTTCAGAGCTGAAGAGGAGCGTGTGTCCTGGGGTTTTTTCTCAGCTGCTTCCCCAGCGCTAATGAGCGGGGCGGAAGTTCTGCTCTTTGTTCGAGGTGCACGCACCGATGCCTTTCCCCCCGGTGCGTAGCAGGGAGGGAGGAAGGGACGGGCGGCAGGGGCCTGGGAGCGTGCCTGCGTGGACGTGCGGCATCCTTCCCCCTTTCTCCTGCATTTCAGGCAACGGGAGCTCCTTTTGTGAGGCTTCTGGTTTCTCTCATCGGATCGAGACGAGGTCTTGGCTTTAGCAGGATTCGCTTAAGCCTGGTGCAGGGCAGCAATTTGCGGCTCTCTCGCAGCTTTCCATGTTGCAAAGGGGGCTTTTTGGCCTCGAGACTTCCCCCCCCGCAGGCTCTAGGAAGCTTCTCGCTCTCTCTTCTGTAGTCGGAGCATCCCCAGCATCAACATTTTGCCCTTTGCAAATAGGTCTGTTTATGCTGTTCTCGTAGTGCCGAGCGTATTCCTGGCTGTAGAAACAGCCCGTAAGAGGATCCAGGCCGTGTGCCCGGGCTCTGCTCTCCCACCCCTCTAATTCGAGGGGTTTTTAGAGACCAGCTCTCAGATTCAGAGCACCCGAGCCATGAAAACCAGCGCGAAGGCTGGGTGCTTGCTGGGTGCCCTCGCTCAGGTGGTGCGCGGCCGCTCTCTTGTAAACCTTCGCCCAGCTCCTCCCCTCCTCCTCGCCCGAGGACTGCGGCAGCGGGGCGAGACGCGGCCAGCCCGGCTCCGCGCTCCCGGCACCGCTGCCGGCACAGACCGGCTGGCGGAGGCACTGCCGGCGGCGCGCTCGCCTTGCCGATGCGCCCTCGCGGGGACCCTGAGAGCGCTGGGTGCCGCCGCCTGCCCTCGCCCGTCCCAGCGCCGAGAGCCCCTCCGCCGAGGGCTCGGCACGACTTTATCATAATGCAGCATGAATTTCATTAGCTCATTTGTCTCTGGCTCCCTGAGCCTGGAGATAATTTAATCCAGAAGTGGCTTACGAGGAGGAGCGAGGTTCAGCCTGCAGAGCTTGATAACCCCCTCCGGCTGCCGACGGTGAAGCCGAGCTTCGGGCTGGGCCGGGGTAGGGCTGTTGGCCGCGCTCAGCGGTCGGGGCGATGTGTGACTCCGCACCCTTCTGACCTCGTTAGACAGATTTCGTAGCGTGAAGTAACGACTGGGGCCGCAGCACAAGGCTTGCGCAGGCTGCTGCGAGGAAGTCGGGTCAGGAGGAGATGGCTCCTTCGCACACGCGGCTTGTTTTCCCTCCGCCTGATCGAGGGAAGGTTTACTTAGCAAGCTGCAAAAAATCATTCCATATGATGCTAGTGGCCCGGTTAATTAAGATCTACAGTTCTCTGGGTAGGAAAAGACGACCTATATTTACTGTATGTAGGAAGACATCTGTCAGCTCGAAGCGCTAGATATCCCAGCGCAGGTTCGTCCTGCTTTCTGCAGGCTCTGAATTGCAAGTGTTTTTAAGCTCTGATGCAGACCAAGTTAATTTTAAGATGACTGTTACTATTCTAAACATAAGGAAGGGCATATTTAGCCTCTCAGTACTCAAGGAGGCAGAACCCCCTGCATGTTTCTAGTAATTTTTCCCTAACAGTTTGCACAAAACAACAACAACAAATCCTATTTGGTTTCTGCAAAAGAATATGTTCGAGGGTGATCGTAAAATAGATTATTTTTAAATCTGCAGATGGTTTCCACATATTCCTCCTCAGCTCACTGCAGCTTTCCACCTCAGTAAACTGGCTTGTAATTTAGCCGAGGGCTGTGGAGCAAGCGTTCTGTCGTCTTGTTTTTCTCGTTCGACTCCTTTAGCCCCCCTCCCTCCCTTCTCTGTCCCCGTCCTCTTTTATTTCCCCTCGCTTTTCCCCTGCCAACGGGCGGGCAGCGTGGGGATGGGTGCGAAGGCAGGGCTCTGCAGCCGGTGCCCCCCGTCCCGTGGCCGAGCCGCCTCGCCAGCCCGCGCGGGCGCTCCCCGGAGAGCCGGGGGCTCGGCGGGCTGACGGGCGATGCCGCGGTGCCGCGGCTCCCGCTCCTCCCAACCCGCCGATCTCCCGGTGGGGAAACGCCGCCGCCGCGCCGGTCAGCGCGATCCCCTCTGTCTGCTGGGGCTGCCGGGGCGCTGGAGCTGCCCCGCTCGCGGGGGGCTCGCCCGGCTGCTGGCGCCGCGGAGGAAGGCAGCCACGGGCCTCTTACCGCTTGGATGCGAGGCCCGCGGCCCTGGGAAAGATAATTAGAGAAAGGATGCACTCTCAGTCCTGCGACCGCGGTTCTCCCCTTCCCCCCCGCTCCTGGAAGAAAACACCGCTCTTTTTGTTTCTTTGTTCTTTCACGGTTCGGCGTTATAATTATTGAGATTTCACTGCAGGGCAAAATGATCATTTGACAATCTAAGCGGGGAAAATAATTCTCGCGTTATCCAGCAGCCTTACTCTTACTACAATTATGGCGAAACTCCCGCAGACTGAAGTGGGGGCAAAGAATTTCCTTCTATGCGGGTATTTGTCTGTTCGAGATTTCTCAAGATTTGATTGCGGATGTGAAGGGTTTTTCCCCTCCCCTATTTTTAATAACCCGAGGTTGTTGATGGATGGCAGAGGACTCAAGTACCTGTTGTTTTCCCCTTTGTTTTCATTAGGCGTTTTCCATTTCTGTCGTTCTCGGCGTTCGTGATGGATTTTTATGAGCAAATACCGTGGTTAGAGCTGTTCGGGATTGTTGGTACAGGAGCATCTACAGCGGCAGCGAAGCCCAATTAGGAAATCAGGGGAAGTTTGATGAAACACCGCGAATTAGCCCCTCTCAAATGGGGGGCAGCGATGGCTTGCTCTGTGCCGCCGGGTCCTGCCCGGGGCCGGTGCCAAGGCGGGCAGGCTGGAGGCGGCCGGGCGGGCGCTGGGAGCGGTGCCGTGGCCGGGCAGCGCCGTGTGCTCACCCTGACTCGGCCTGGGCACCGCGGAGGGCCGTCGTCCGGGCACGGAGGTTGCGGCTGGGGCAGCCCGAGGGTGCCGCAGCATCGCCTCCCCTGGGGCGGGCCCGCGCGCCCGGAGCCTCTTCTCCGACGGTACCGTCCCTGCAAGCCCTCGGCCTGGCTGGCTGCGCCGGGGCTGGGTGCCACGGCAGGGAAACATGGCTTAGCGCAGCGGCGAGGGTGGTGAAGGAGTCTGTTGTCCCCGTTACCCCGGGGCTGATGGAAATGAGCTGACAGAACAGAGGCAGAATTAGCCTAATTATGGCCATACACGCTACCTCGGTGGTGGATTTTCCTTTCTTAGCGACTTCCTGTTTTCCTCTTTGAGATGCAAATTTTTGCACAGTCCTCGATCCAGATTCTCTTCTCATTAGCATGAAATCTGACTAGTTCCACTGTTTTTTAAATAGCAAATTAAAAAAAAATTAACCGCTGCGCACAAAGTAGCAGCGAGGTCCCCGCGATTCTCGGGGGCAGAAGGTGGAGAGGCTGGCGGGGAACGTGCTGAATTTTTTCAGGACTCGCTGAGCCTCACCGGCAGCGGCAGCAGCAGTTGGCCGTGCCAGGCTGCTCTACTTTGCCCTCGCATGGCTGCGCGGGGCACAGGCATCAGCTCGGCGGGTGCCAGGCGGGCAGGGAGCAGCGGCCAGGGACCCCGCGCGGCTCCCCAGCCCGCCGGGCTGCCTCCCCGAGCCCCCGGCCCGTGCCGCCGCCGGAGCAGAGGCAGACGCGCGTTCAACCTGCAGACCGAAGCCTTTCATTTTGCTTCTTCCTGGAAAACGAGGCTCGTTGTAATAGTGGGTTAAAAAAAATTACCCTAGGAAAATCATTTTTGAAATGAGTGTTATCTCGATGGATTTTATATATATTTTTTATGCCTGCCGTAATCTCTGCCCGCTGCAGCTCAGCGCTGGGAGAGGACTGGCAATACATCTGAAGCAGACGGCACTATTTTGTGGAAAATGTCACTCTAGTAATATTTAGCTCTCCATGGAAATAGAAATACAATTCTCGCTGAAGCGATGCGCGCGATACGGAGACGCGGTGTCGTGGGCTGGGCTCGGGGCGCCGCGGCACCCTCCCGCCGGCCCCGGCTCCGGCTGCGCCCGGGGATGCCTTCTGCCTGGCGTCGCCTTTCCTCCCCTCCTTCCCCGGCCCCCCCTCACCCCCCACCCNCCCCTCACCCCCCACCCCCCGCTTTCTGCCACGTAATGAGTTTGATAAGAAATTGTCTCGTTAACAGGATTAGCCATGGAAATCTCTAGTCCCCTCCTATCCATTCTGTAATGCTCTTCATCCTGTTCTCTAATTTTCTGCTGGTATTAGACGGCTCCGGACCACCTCGGGAGATTCATTCCTCCTCCTTCCTCGGTAGCGCCAGCGCGGCTGGTGCCGGGGGCGGCTCTGCGGGCAAGCCCTGGCCCTGCGGCCGGTCTGCGGAGCTGGCCCCGGCCCGGGGGAGTTGTTCCTCCTCCTCCTCCTCCTCCTCCTCCTCCGCGGTGCGTTTCAGCGCAAGTGTCTCGTTTTCAGAGGAGCCCACGCAAACAAGCGAGCGCGTCCCCAAACGCGCGATGCTTCCTCTGCGCGCGCCCGCGGAAAGCTCCGCTGTCTCGGAGGCAGATGAAAACCCGGAGAGGCAAACGCTGCGCTCCTTTGTGCCCGCGTGAAGCCGGTCCTGGGGGCAGCGTGACTCTGGATTGACTTCTAGGAAAACGCCTTGCAGGACCGGCCCTTTGATAAATAATTACTCCTGATCTAATAACTCCTTCCAGCCCTGCAGGATCAGGATCCCTTGCTTGATACCGTGCGCAACGGTGCGGTAATGGCAGTGGTTTGCCTTCCCTCCGGAGAATTGGCAGTAACGTTCGAGACGTCCATAAGCACCTACCCGGACTGCACTCGCAGCCCTGAAGTGCAGCCTTTTGCCTCCCCTCCCCAGCAGCTTCCCGTGCACAAAATCGGGACTTCTCTTATGCCTTCCTTGCCCGGGGAGAGAGAAATGCAGACGGGAAAGCCCGTGCACCGAGGGGGAAGCGACAGGGATGCTGATTCTTACGTGGACTGTAAGAGTTTGGGGATAGCGCGTGCGTTAGGACGGGGGGAGCAGGGGCGCAGCGTGGCGGGGAGCTTTAACAAGGTGATTCCCCCCCGGCAGGTTCCGTGCAAAGGCAGCCGTTTGTTCACCGACTTGCGCTCCCTGCGACGCGAGTGTCCGTGAACAGATTAACTTCCTCTGCTTCATCGGAAACTACTTGTCATGCTGCTGGTGATGAATTTTTGCGGTGGGGATCGCACCTGGGCAGCCGGCGAGAGCTGCGAGGTCGGCAAGGGGCGGGCCTGGCCGCGGCGCTCGCTCGGCGCGCGTGCGAGCCGCGTGCCGGCTGCTCGCTCCCCACGCGATCCCCCCTTTGTTTCGGTGCGCGGTTTCCGAAGCCCCGCCAGGAAAATCCCTGCCTCCCTTGCCCGCTTCTCCCGGTGAACCCGGCCGCTGTGGCAGCAGCTGCCGTCGGTGCCCCGCAGCCGGGCGATGCCCCGGCCCGCAGCCCCTGCTCCCCGGGCACCCCGTCTGCGCAGGGCAGGGTGGAGATGCTCGGCGCCGCGCCGTAACCACGGTGGTCAGAGCCGAAGTCGACGCTCCGGAGAACCCGCGGCGTTTTCCTGTTGTGTTTCTGGCCCCGTCGCCGGCGGGCTGGGGCTCGGCAGGTAATTCTGCAGCGCGTCGGGGGCTAGTCAGCGGGAGAGGATGCGCTGCTGAGCGGCAGCCCGGGCTCTGCGGGGCGAGGGAGCAGGAGGCAGGCCCCGTGCCCGGCTGGTCCCGGCGCCCGTGCCCGGCGCAGCCAGCTCCCTGGGGCCTGGCACCGCGGCTGCTGGGCACCAGCGTGCCAGGGAGGCGGCAGGGGCATCCTCCTTGTAAACCGCGCCTGCTCTTTGCTTCTCTCCCTCTCTTTTTTGTTTCATCTCTCCCTCTCAGAAAAGCCATTTAAATGCAATTCCATTCTTAAAACCTCTCCCTCATGCATGCCTAATGAACATCAGGCAGAGGCGCCGGCAAGGGGCCCGAGCAGGATCCAATCTCGCCTAGTGTCGACAAGTCATTTGGAAGAAGCCCTGGGAGCGCGCCCGGTTTTATTACAGCGTAATTAGAAATAAAATCTTGTTGCAAGAGGAGAATGAGAGATGGGTGTTAATCCTGTAACGGGAGGAGATGGAGCCGTGCTTATAAAGGAGATTAAGGAGGGGAGGCGGAAAGCCCGTCACGACTGCCGGGCTTCCACCCCTCCTCTGCCGCTTCCCCCTCGCTGGCTGGGGCTGCAGCAGGCAGGCGTGGGGCTGGCGTTCCTGCCCCCACCTGCCCCCGAGCCGGGAGCGGGCAGCGGGAGCAGGCAGCGGGAGCAGGCAGCTGCCCGCGCCGTGCGCCGTGCCCTCCCCAGCACGCCGCAGGCAGGGGCTGCTGCGGGCGCAGCTTCTCGGGACGAGGTTTCTGGCTGAGGAGGGGAGAGCGGAGAGCGAGCCCTTCGGCGCAGAGCTGACCCGCTTGCTCAGCCGCCGCCGGCTGTGGTACGGATGCCCACGAACCTTCAAGGCGGGCACGTTGGGCTGGGCGCGCGGGAGCGATGTGCTGCCTTTGAAAGGGCCGGGGAGCGGCGACTGCCTTACGCCTCCCCTGGGGCCCCGCTGCAGGCAAACATGTAAATAAATCTGTCAGATAGTGCGCGGCTCTTATTAAATTTGCATTGAGCTCGAGTCGCGGCTCCTCTTCAACATCTCTGGGATGGACGGATGGATCTTTAATCTTGGCGCCCACCCCAGGCCCCCTCTGCTTTTGGCACGTGCTGTGGCACCGAGCTGGGCTCAGCCCGCTGAGATGAAAGGCAGCCCTGGTGCGCGGCCACCGCCTGCCAGCCCGCTCCTCTGCCCCGTGTCCCCCGCGTCCTGGGGAGGGAGGTGCCCGCAACCCAGCCGGCCGCCGGCAGCGAAGCCGTGCCGTGCCGTGCCGCGGCGGTGGGCAGGAGTTTCCCTGCTTGGATGGGTTTGCTGGCCCGCCCCGGGAGGCTCCTCGTCCCCGGGCGAGCCCCGTGCCAGGCACACGCCATCCTGGAGCAGCAGCCGCAGCAGAAAGGTGCCGACACGGCAGCGGCGGAAAGATCACCGGCTTTGTTCTTCGGGGCTTCCCCCTCCACGCCTGCCCTCTGGGGAGGCGTTTGTCACTTAAAACGCGGCCAGAAATAGCACCAAACACTTACTGGATTTGTCCGGGATGCCTTGGGATGCATATGCTCCAAGTATGGCTAATTCATAAACGCTGGCACCTATCGATTCTCCAGCGGTTAAAATAGACTGCGTAAGGGAATATTGGCCCCGGAGTACCAAGGGAAAGTTATCTCATTAGTCTTATGAACTATAAAATGTGCTCTCTCCTGAAGCCCTGACCCCGTTGTTTTTATAGATCTATATTAGATAGAGCAGTAGCTGGTAACCTGCATCGACTGTAATTTTTCTCTTCAAATTGGAAGGCCCTTGGGACTGATGCTGGAGTTTCGCGGCCACCCCAGGCAGCCGGATGCGGGAGAGGATTTCGGTAGCGGCGACTACGCGTGCGCGCACAGTGAGACCCCCCCTGCTCTTTGCCGCGCGGGGGAGCCCCCCTCTCGCCCCCGGCTTTTCCCGGGGCAAGGGGCCAGCTCCCGGGGGCCGGCGGGGCTCCCGGCAGCCCTGCTCCTCTCTTGCGGGGGTGGCCAGGGGGCACGGGGGGCTTTGGCGAGCTGTTTCCAAAGGCAGCGGCTCAAGTCTGGCTGGAAGAGTTATTAGAGGCACATCGCTCCAGTCTGGCCACGGCTGTACTTAATCCTCTGCTTCCCGTAAAGCTTTTCCACCTCCTGGCAGGCAGAAAGATCTGATTTTATTCAGCGACCTTCAATGTTAATCTCGCTAGCAAACTCGGCAATAAGTCACTTCGGTGAGGTCTCTGTCGGAGCCATTTACATCAATTATTGCCCTGCGTCTCTCCCTTGAACCAGCGTAACGCTCCTCGACGGAGTTACTCGTCCCTTTTCAGGGGGAAAAAAAAGGAAGCTGTGCTGTCGGGTCGTACACACGACGTTTAATCTTTAAAGCCGCGGCTTGCAGGGGGCAGATGCCTCCCGCCGCAGCACGGTGCAGAGGTGGACGCTAAACCCTGCAGCTTTCCTGCCCGCTCCCGCCTCTGGGGCTGATGCTCCGGCTCGAGCCCCGTCTCCGAGGCCTGACCTGGGGCTGCGGGAGCCGGGGAGCTCCGGCAGGCTGGGCCGGGCTGAGGGCAGCGGGTCCAGGCAGGGCTCGGTTTGCGGTCCCGCTCCCGGTCGCCGCTCTCCTCGTCCTCTCCCGCCGCCCGGCAGGAGCGCGCAGCTTGGCGGCCCCGCTGCTGCCGCCCCGCGTCCCGGGACGGGCGCCCTGCCTCCCGCGCCTCGCTCCGGCTCTTGCAAGGCTTTGTTTGCAGAGGAGGCGCGCAGCGCGCCTGCGAGCAGGGCTGAGGCTAGCCATGCACGGATGCGAGCGCGCGGGGAGCGGGGGGCCGGCTGGGGCTGCCGAAGCTGCGAAATCCGGCCCCGTTGCCACGGAAACCGGCTCCCCCCATCTCAAATTCCCGCGCAGCCAATGTTCGTCGCTTACTGGTTTGATGGGAGATGCAAAATTAATGTTCGATTTGCATGTTATTCCAGTCGCGCTCGCGGGGCTGCTCCCCCTTCCCTTCCGCGGAGGCTCGCACGCGTCCCTCGGCGTGGAGCACGAGGCTCGCGCCGCGGCGCCTCTGCTCCCAGTTGCGTACTGGTGCGGCGTGCGTGCCGCCGCGCTGCCGTCGCCGTGCTCTAGCGGGGAGGCAGACCCGCACCTGAGGTTTTGGCCGGGGAGCCCCTGGCCCCTCCGAGCAGGGCTGGCGCCGCGGGGGCGCGCGGGGGGCACCAGGACAGCCGCCCCGCTGCCTGTGGCGCCCTGCGGGGCGAAGCTGCGCGGGGCTGCCAGCCCGGCGGTCGCCTCTGCCTCCTCTTAGCCGCAGCCGGGTTCCTGCTTTATTAAGGTTGCTATTTCTTTGCTGTTTAGAGTCCCTAATACTGTCATATCGAGCAATTAGGGTCCAACACGCCCGTGTAGCGAAGCTGCAGCTGGAACGGGGCAGTGCCAGCAGAGCTCCGGGCTGCCATCGCCTTGGCTCGTGCCGGGGAAGTGCTGCGGTTCCCTGGGCGGAGAGCCCTGCTTTCGGTCACTCTGCGGCCTCGAGCGCTGCTGCTGCGGGCAGGGAGAGGCTTCTGCAGTCCCGCTCCGGGAGCGCGTGCCTTTCGTTCCCCAACCCCAGCCGCGTTTCTCCTGCTCTTACGGGTTCAACCGCGGCACTTGCCTCCACCTACACGGAGAATATCCAGGTGCTTCCAAAAGGTGCTGGAAGAAAAACCGGCTGATTCCCCTCAGCAGCTCGGTCCCGGTTTGCCGAGCACGGCGCGGAGCTTGAAGGAGCCATTTGCAGCCATTGCCGATTTAAAGGCTAGGTTTAAAGGTTTCAACTCTGAATATTCAGCTCTGCTAATTACCTTCTGCTCCTCTGCGTTTGCTGTGTTTGGCAGGGGGTGCTTTGGCTGGCAACACGGTGCAGCCGAGCAGATGGACCACCCCGTCCCAGCTGAGGCTTGGTGGTGGCTGGTGCTAGGATAAACCCCCGAGGCCCCGCAGAAGCTGGGGTCAGAGGCTCCCCTTGCCGTTAGCACCGGCAGGGTGAGGGGGTTTCCCGGGTGGGCAGGGGAGCTTCTCTCCAGTCCCTCTGCTTACCTTGCTCGCCATGTAGCCGCTAAATTGTGCCACAGCGCGGGTCTTTCTGTTCATGTTAATTACTGTTAAGATTGACGATGAATTACGGGGGTCAGGCTGGCTTCCTGAGCGAGTCAAAGACTTCTTTCCCCACGTGCGCTGGCGTGCAGCAGGCTCCAAACCCGCTGGCTGGAGGGGGCTGCTCCGGCAGCGCTGCCCGGGGCTGTGCCGCCCTGTCTGCTCTCCTGCCATCCTCCCCCAGCACTCAAATATCAGCTCAAGCCCTTATTTGTTTTCACATGCTTCCAAGTAAGTTAAGCTAATTATTAACTCAGCGGGACGGATTCACTTTTAATTGCCGCATTGCTACGCAGCGTGTGGCGGAGCGTCGCGCCGGCGGAGCATCGCGCCACGCTCTCCTCGCCCTCTGCAGCCACCCCGTGGGTCGCTGCGACTCCACGGCCAGCCCGGGGCTCGCTGCGATGGGAGGCGAGAGGGCTGCGGGCCGGCTGCCTCGGCTGGGTCCCCTGAATCCGACCCCCGGGGAGCGCAGGTGCCTGTAAAGACGCCCCGAGCCCACCTTTGCACCTGGGTGGGTGTGTTTGCCGCAGGATGAGTACTGCCGCCGAGGGACTGCTGCTGTTGCACGCCCACGGCTGCTCAGGCAAGCGCTGCTGCTCGCCCTTTTTGGCCCATCTTCGCCTGCCTGAAACTTCAGCCCCTGAAGGGGAAGCCCGAGCCTGCCCCCCGGTGCAGTCGGGGTGTGGGGAGGCGGAGGACGGACCCGCTTTGCCTGCCCAGCTCCTGCCCACAGCTCCGGTGCCTGCCCGGAGCGCGGGGGCTCTGCCTGACCCCAGTGCCGAGAGGTGACGTGCTGCGTCGGGGCTGGCTCGCTCACCCTTCTCCTCCCTTTGTGTCTCCAGAAAATAGGTTTTTTATTACTTCTTACGGAGGTTTGTACATATCGGACGTGCAGAAGGAAGATGCCTTGTCCACCTACAGGTGTATCACCAAGCACAAGTACAGCGGGGAGACGCGGCAGAGCAACGGAGCCAGGCTCTCGGTCTCAGGTGAGCGCACGGCTGCTGGCGGTGCTGGCGGGCGCAGCTCCTGTGCCCGGGAGGGTGTCCGGCCCTGCCTGCGCACCCGCTCCCCCGCCTGCTCGCGGCGGTGCCCCTTTCCCCGGGCTGCGGGAGGGAGCAGCGGCATCGCCCCTCCCGTCCCCGCAGCGAGAGGAGTCCCGGTGGCGGGGCGGGAGGTCCGGTCGGGGCTGCGCAGGGGGTGCCTGCTGCCTCGCGTGTACCCCTGAGCACGCAGCCCCCCGCCGCGGGCCGCGGCGAGCAGCGGCACTGCCCGGCACCCCGAGCGAGAGGCGACGGGGCGCGACGCGATGCGATGTGACAGCCCGCGATGTGAGCAGCCTGACGCGATGTGACGAACGTGCAAGCGATACTGCAGCGCAGTCCATAGTGCCGGGTGTCTCGGGGCACTCCTGGCTCCGCTGGCTGCCCAAACTACTCCGCTCGGGAGGGAGTTCGCCTGACTCGCGGCCGCGTCGGTGCTCCCGCCGCTCGGCTGCAGCGTGCCTGCTCTCTGCCATATGCTTTTTCCATCCTCGGGCGTGCGGGCTGTGGCTCCTGTGCTAGCTCCTCCAAGTGACCCTGCAGAAGTAGGGAAGGGGTCCAGGGCAGCCAGGCTGGGGCTTGCCTGGCCCTGCCCCAGCCTGCTGGGAGGCCTGAGGGTCCCGGTCCCTCCCGTGGCCGTCCTGCTGCGCACCCTCCAGGAGCGCAGGGTGTACCATCCCCTCTCCGTGCACATTTGGTCTGGCCTGGTACCCTCCTGGTCTCTGTCATTATTTACACGTCACGGCGTTTTACTTCTGCTTGGGAGTAATGAAAGAGGCTTCTTTCCCCTGGAATTTAATTTCACGCCTGAGACTTAGTGATTAATTTTCTCCTTTCCCAGCTGCCTGATGGGCCCCTTTGCTTGTAAATTTTGAAATGTGCCACAGAATTTGTGTATTTTGCACCAATTAGGTGTCACCTTGAGTAATTCCTCCGGTGCTGAGTTTATTCGTCCCATCAGCCAGTAAGAGGCATTTCCCTCCCACCTCCCCGCAAGCCGACTGCCCCGGCCGCCGAGGGCTGCGCTGGCCGTCCCGGCCCCGTGCCCGGCGGAGGATGCGGCTGGCGTTGTGCGCTCCTGCCCGGCAGAGCCGCCGGCTCACGGGGACGGGGAGAGCCGCTCTCCCCCGGCTGCTGCTGAGGGGCCATGGTGGTACCAGCGCCACCGTGCCGGGGCCTCTGCTGGCGTCCCTCCGGGGAGAAGCCTCGCCGCCTCCTCTTCACCGGGTGAGCCTGTTTCCTCTCCAAACCCAGACCCGGCGGAGTCCATCCCCACGATGCTAGACAGCTTCCAGTCCAGGGAGGTGAAGGCGGGCCGGCTGGTGGAGCTGCCCTGCATCGCCTCGGGCTACCCCAACCCGGCCGTCCGGTGGATCAAGGACGGGCGCCCGCTCCCCGCCGACAGCCGCTGGACCAAGCGCATCACGGGCCTGACCATCAACGACCTGCGCGTGGAGGACAGCGGGACCTACATCTGCGAGGTGACCAACACCTTCGGGTCCACAGAGGTCACGGGGACCCTCACGGTCATAGGTGAGAGCCGGCGGGCAGGAGCGGGGCGCGGCGGTGGGGAGACCTCTCTCCTGCTGCCCCGGGGCCCGGCTTGATAAAGCCTTCTTAAATATAAAGCCTTTAGAACTATAAAGCCTTAAGGGTTTTATACAGCCGTTTGAATGACAAGCCTTGTATTTCAGCGCGGCACGTCACACGCTGGAAGCCGCCGGCTTGCGACGCAGCGTGTCCGACGTGGCGCTCGGAGCGCTTGCGGGCGGTTTATCATGCTGCAGCAGCGCACCTGCAGATGTCCCTGATTTACTGCTTCAGTCGGGGCAGGGAGAGGGGCCTTGGGAAAACTCAGAGCAACACCAGGGCACGTGAATTGCTGGATGGCAACGCCGGGTTTATGTTAGGTGCCGCTGCGCTTTGTTTTGTTGGCTTCCATAAAATAAGCTCCAGCCAAACAGTAAATACCATCTGGGCAGGCCGAGTATTTATCGTGGGCTTTGTTCTTGGGGGTTCCTCCTGTCACCGGCATCCCAGCGGTACCAGAGCCGCGGGGCCGGCATGCAGCACGCCTGCCTTACCTGGGGCAGCGCTGCGGCAAGCGCACCACCAGCTGGCCACCGGCAGCCTGCTGGGAGCCGCCCTGGCACATCCCCAGCTCGGTGCTGTCCCCCATCGCAGCAGCCGCATCTTCTTCCAGTCGTCCTGCCGCCTCCCCGGCGGCACCCGCTCTGCCGGCACCCGCGCCGGGCCCCGGGGCTGCCGTTCAAAGCAGGGGCTGTGCGCAGGGAGGACAGCGCGGGGGCACCCGCCTTATTGTGCGGTGACATTTTACACGTAGGTGGGCCGGCGCTTCCAGGGCAGGGAAGGCAGAGAGGGCGCAGTAATGGCGAGACGCCTCCCGCCGAGCTGCCCGGCGCCGCCAACGCCTCGCCCGCTCTCGCCCTTTCTCCCGCAGACCCTCTGCGTGTGACCCTCACACCAAAGAAGCTCAAAACGGGCATCGGCAGCACCGTCATCCTCTCTTGTGCCCTCAGCGGGTCCCCCGAGTACGTCATCCGCTGGTACCGCAACACGGACCTCGTGGTGGTGGATGACTACATCTCCATCCGGGGCATCAGCAACGAGACCCTCCTCATCACGGCCGCGCAGAAGAGCCACTCCGGGGCCTACCAGTGCTTTGCCACCCGCAAGTCCCAGACGGCACAGGACTTCTCCATCATCACGCTGGAGGGTGAGCTGGCTCTCTCGGGGCGGGGGCTTTCCTCGGCCCCTCTCCGAGCCGCTGCATCCCTGCGATGCGCCGGCATGCTTTGGGCACGGCTGGAGGGCAGCGAGACCCACCGAGGGGGCGGCTCCTGGGGCCGGACTGCTCCAGCCCGCTCCCTGGGCTGCGCGTGCCATCTGCAAGCAGCTCGGGGGCGCAGCGCGGCCGGGACGGGGAAGGACCAAAAGACGGGTTGACCTGCCTGTCCCCAGCCCCTGGGCCGGGGCACTGCCTTTCACGGGGTGTCCCCTTCCCGATCCAGGTCGCTGGATGCTTGGGCAAGGGATGGGCTCTGCCTTGAGCCAACGTCTGTATCAACCGGTGCGCCCCTCGCCCCCTCCCAGCATCTCCCTGCCGCAGAGGCGCAGGCGCGGCCGCGCGCGCGTTCCCGGCTCGGGCTCCTCTCCCGGCTGAGCCGGGGCTCCCACCCCCGGCGGGAGCTCGAAGCCGTCCCGCCAGCGGGTGACTGCTGCTGCCTGTGGCTGCCGCTCCCTGACCCCCCTCCCCCTGGGTGCCCCCCAGATGGGACCCCCCGCATCGTCTCCTCCTTCAGCGAGAAGGTGGTCAACCCCGGGGAGCAGTTCTCCCTGATGTGTGCCGCCAAGGGGGCCCCCCCGCCGACCGTCACCTGGGCGCTGGACGACGAGCCCATCCCGCGGGACAGCGGGCACCGCACCAACCAGTACACCATGTCGGATGGCACCACGGTCAGCCACATGAACGTGACGAGCCCGCAGATCAAGGACGGCGGCGTGTACCGGTGCACCGCGCGGAACTCGGTGGGCAGCGCCGAATACCAAGCGCGAATAAACGTAAGAGGTGCCTGTCTACTTTTAAATATCAGAATAGGACTTTTACTGGGCTTTTGGTTTGGTTGTGTTCCCTGGCCGACGGCTCCTTCTCGCCTTTCCTCCTCTTCCCAGCCGCGCGGTCTCCCTGGCCGCCCCGACCGCGTCCCCGAGCTGCCGGCTCCTGCCCTGCTCGCTCACACGCCCGCCCGCAGGGTTGAGCCTCCCCCCATTTAAAGCAGGGATTTTAACCAAGCGCCGAGCCCTCTTGTAGCCTCGGAGAGCTGGAGCTTGGCTTTGCAGGGGCACAAGGGCAGCGCTCTCCCCATCGGGATCCGCTCTCGCCCTGCCGAGCCCCTGCCTCGGGGTGCGCGCGGGGTCGGCGGCCAGCTCCCCGAGGGACCCCACGCAGGGAGAAGGCGGTGGCAGGCACACAAGCGTCCCGGGCCCCCCGTGCTCTCCCAACCGCCCCCCGGCAGCAAGCGCGCCCGCCGGCACGGGGATCTACATGACAAATGATGATGAGGCAGCACGTGAAATCGTGGAAAATGAGCTTTGATTTGTCATGTCTGTATTTTCTTTGTCTGCTAAAAGCCATGGCCGCGTTAATCACCGTGTTATTGCGGCTGGAGCGTGTCGCTGGGTGCGTTACAAGGAGCGCTTTCAGGCGCGGGGTATGGTGTAAGCCCCTGCCCATTAATAATCACCAATTAAAGCTTCCAGGCTTACAGGTGGGAGCGAGAGAAAGACAAGGTAGCATTTATTTGTCTAGCGAGAAAGGGGGTTGAAGGGCTATGTTTGTCTGTCTCAGGTTTGAAACGGATCTAGTGGCTTTTTGGCTGCGATCCCAGGAGAGTCTGAATTTTGCTGCCGTTTACTGCTAAATGTGGAGCAAGTTCATTCCTCAGCCACGAGAAGCCAGAGCAGCGTTTACAATGAGGACGTTCTCGTCTCCCTTTTTCCCCTCTCTCAGCTCATGACAGGCTGTCGCTAGATAAGATTCAGGCTTTTTTTGCCCGGGAACGGAGCGATTCCCTCAGCCGCCCGAGTAGACAGCGAGATGCTAATTTCTGTTCTCCTTTTCCAAAGGTGTGCCGGTGTGGGAAACGCCGTCCATCGGCTTCTCCTGAGTGCCCGTTAGGCTGCTATCCTGCTGTGCCCTTAGGGCGAGGAGTCGCGAGAGGGTTAATCTTGAGATTAGTTGGCTATTTTACGCAGTGGCCGGGAGAACAATGTAATTATTGGTGCATGAACCCTCTTGCTGAAATGCTCACCTGCAGCATGCTCGCAGTCCTTAAGCCAGCACGAGAGCCCGCCGGAAGCCAGCGACCGCCTGGCTGTTCTGGAATGCTCAGCTTGCTCAGAAAGGTGTATTTTAGGGGAGGTGAAAGGCGTTTGCCGGCAGAAGTCAGGCTCCCCTAGCAGGTCTCGTCGAGGACGTTTGGCGCAACGCAGTCAGTCCCTCTAAGAGAGGCAGAGAGCGGCCGTGGCCGTGGGGGAGCGCTCCCCATCTCCTGCGCGGTTCCTGCGGCCGCAGGCGCTGCCAGAGGAGCCGCGGCTGGAGGCGTGCTGGGCGGCCGCCGTTCCCGTGGCGGAACATGCTGCGCTCCCAGGCGCCATCCGACTTCCTCCGAGGAGCAGCGGTGCTGTCTGTGGGCTCGGCTCCCTCCGCGCTGAAGTTGCGCCTGCAAAACTGGGGTGGGCTTTGCTGAAGCGTGGCCGCGATCGAGCCCCAGTTCGTAGCTGCGCTGTCGTAGGCGTGTGCGAGTAGCTCTAGCTGGAGGTTGCAGCCGATGAGCGGCTTTCCCCACACGCGCTCAGCGAGGAGCCCGTGCCTGCTCCTCACCCAAAACCAGGCTGGGTCCCAACTGTCCTGGTTACCTCCTTTGCCTGTGAAGCGCGCTCTGAAATAGCAGCAGATCTGCATGCAGCCAAACCGCCCTTCGGAATTAACCTAGCCTGCCTCTTCCCTCTTCCCCAATATGTAGGTCCCCCGAGCATCCGAGCGATGAAGAACATAACAGCGGTAGCGGGTAGGGACACTTTCATCAACTGCAGGGTGATTGGGTACCCGTATTACTCCATCAAGTGGTACAAGGACTCTTTGCTGCTGCCCGATAACCACCGCCAAGTGGTCTTTGAGAACGGGACTCTTAAGCTGATGGACGTCCAGAAAGGCATGGATGAAGGGGAGTACCTATGCAGCGTGCTGATCCAGCCCCAGCTCTCCATCAGCCAGAGCGTCCACGTCACGGTGAAAGGTAAGCAGGCGGAGAGGCTTTCCCTGCGTCAGTTGGAGAGGCCGCCCAGGCTACGCGGGGACGCCTCTGCTGCAGGACAGAGGCAGAGGGGTCACGCAGGGGACCCGGCGGCCGGGCGGTGGCCATGCTGCGCGAGCGCTGCGCCCGTGGGAGCTCAGCTCCCCCCACCGCAGCCCTCGGGAGCTGGCTCGGCTCCCGCCGGAGCGGCTCCCTGGTCCTGCCTGCGCGCCTGCAGCTGCCCCGAGCCACACCGTATCCATTTCCCGTTACAAGCGACGGAGCAAAGATTTGCGGTGTAAACATAACGTATTAAAACATCTAACCTTTGCTCGGATCACCTTCACCGATGTTTTTCTGTGTGTGTTAGCTTTTAAAAAAAGAGTACTCTCAGTCTTTCGAGCGCACAGAACATCTTAAAAGCTTCTCCAGGCCATCAATTATTCAGCCCCATTGAGGGAGCTATCAGTCCTAATGAATTGAGGCGGATGCATTCCCTCCCAGTGCCTCGCTGAGATTGTGCCGTAAGTGCGCGTTGCTCCTGTATCTCCCGTCCTCAGAGTTGTCGGGTCGTCTCTGCCCGTCGCCAGCGCGGTGTTGGCAGTAAATCATTTAGACAAACACAGCCGCGCTGGGGACGGAGCCGGCCAATTGTCTTTCCTCTGTCTCACCCAGCAGGGTATTTATGGACTGGATTCTACTCTGATCCCCCTCCCTCCCTCCCTCCCCTCCCATCCACCCTTTCTGTATTAGGAATCAGGTTAGCAAGAGAGTGTATCAGGCTGATTATAGATGCTACCCCTTGATTAGCTAACGCTCGTCTCCCAGGCTTTGCAAAGGGAAGAGTAGGCTGCGGACAACCTGTCTAAGGGTGGCGTGGGGAAGACTTCTCGGGTCTGTGGTGCGGGGCACGGCCAGCCCCGCTCTCCTCACCTTGTGCAAAATCCCCACCTATGCGGGATTGGAAAAGGTCCCTGAAAAAAGGCCGGAGCTGAGGAAGTGCCGGTGCTCTCCGGGGGGAACGGGACAGGCAGGGCTGGTGCGGAGAGAGCATCTCCAGGGATGTGTGCGCCTGAAGTCAAATAGCGAACGGGGTTCGCGTTTTGTCAGTCCCTGGGAGGTGCCGTCGGAGGATGCGCGGTGCTCAAGTTCAGCTGAGGGCCCGTGTATTCTGGGAAGCAACCGCTAGCGAGCCCTTCCAAATCTGAATTTACTGCCTGGATTAGCGGCCGGTGACAGGCTGAGGAAGGCGAGCGGGTGGAAGCAGGGTGCGGGCCGGCGGCACGCTGCTCTGCTGCGGCCAGACGTCTTCATCGCGCCTGCCGCGCAGCTGCCGGAGATTTACACCCGGCCCCGCTCGCTGGATTCCTTGTTCGCTCTGGCCATCGGACAGAAGGCCTGTGGAAGAGAATTGCAGAGGCCCTAGAAGACAGTCAGAGCCAGCTCCGCGGAGCAGAGTGAATAAATACAGCTGCGTAGAGCGAGGAGCACAGGATGGCGTGGAGCACCGTAAAGCTTTTATTGCCACAAGTGCCTGGCGACCACATTAAGTGCCACGAGTGAGTTATGCAGCTCTTTCTGAGCAAGCGGTAGTAAAAGCTTTACGGCTCCCCTCCGGCGCTGTTCCTCCGGGGAGCGGGGATGTGCGGGCAGCCCCCAGCCCTGCTCGCGAGGCAGCGCCCCCAGCCGCGCTCCCCGTCTGGCGTTGAGCTCCCACCTGGGTTCAGCTGCTGCTGCTTAGCCTGGGGACCCCAGGTCCCCCAGGTCCCCCAGGTCCCAGCGTCAAACCTCCCTGCTCCTTAGGGCTTCTGCAGCTGCTTGGGGATGCTGCTGCGGCCTCTCCTCTGCGCTTCCCCGGCAGCGCCATCCCAGCGCCCGGCCTCCTCCAAGGTGCCCTGACAGCTCCTTATTCCTGCAGATGCCTTTGAACGTTGTAATTAATCGCGTGTGGGTTGGGTGCTGTCCCGGGGCTCTCGCACAGCTCTGCTTGGGTGACTGCGGCAACTGGGGGAGCGCGGTGCTGACACCAGCTCTGCCCGCTCCGCAGCCGGCAGCGCCGGGGCGCCGTCGGGGCGATGCTTCGCCCTGCGGGGAGGCGGAGGGTGATCGCTGGGGCTCCCCTCCAGAGCCGAGCTGCCCTGCCAGGCTCTGCGGCGGGCACCGTGGGCAGGGACACCCTCCTGCAGTGCCCCGGGCTGCGGCTGCGCGGCCGGCTCCTGCTGCAGCTGCGTGAGGGACCCTGGAAGCCCTGGCGAAAGGAGAATTGCAGTGGGAAACGAGCTGGGAAGGAGAGGCGAGTTTCAAGCCCTACTCGCGAGGAGCTCGAGCAGGGAGAGCTCTTCTGTCGAGAGGGCCCGTCCTTTTCTTGGCGTCTCGGAAGCGGCTGGTGGGGTGCGTTTGGAGAGGCACGGATCCACGAGCCTATCCCTGCTCTGCAATAGACTGCAGTGCATTCCCAATTAATTATTCATTAATTATGGAAAACAGGCAGCACCGGCTCCATGGCTCCGGCAGCTGGAGGCACGTTGCTGTAGCCGGCGAAGGGGCAGGCCAGCCCTGCCCGCCCGCGTCTGCCCGCGGCTCTGCAGGGCTGCCCGCTGGGCCGGGGCCGGGCAGAGACCCGCCGCAGGGACGGGCGCCCGGGGGCGCGCGTGGTGGTGCGGGGAGCCGCTCCTGCGCCTCAACGAGAGGGCACCTTACTTCTGCCGAGGGGGACAATCGGCAGCCTGCTAACGCAATTACGGAGGCTGCAGAAAGAGGATCTCATCTACCGGGTGCTGAGCCTTGTTAAGCTAATTGTCTCGCTCTCTCTGCTTTCTTCCCCCCTCCCACGTTGCCGGAGATGCTGCGGTTGCGTAATTGAGTTATCAGGAAGATAATGGCTGGTTCTGAAGCCAGCGCCTTTAAGAAAAGCATCCGTCTAATAACGGCTTTTCTGGGAGCAGCTAAATGCTGAGGTGGAATTTGGGCTGGCACGCGGGGGCGGCCGGGGCTTTCCCCGGGGCAGGGCCCGCTCCGCTCCGGAGGTCGCCGTTCCTCCGGCCCGCTCCTAGCGTGCTGGCCCTGCCAGGTGGGAGATGTCTTCCTGACGCCCTCTGCTCGGCGGCACCTTCCCCTCTCCCCTGGCTGCCTTCCCGGTGGAAGCAGAAGCCCGCCGTAGTTTCCGGGATGCTTCTCCTGCCGGGGCAGCGGGGCGCGTTCCCGCCGGAGGAAGGCTTTCCCTGGACGGGCTCCCCAGCGTGCTCTGCCTCTCCCCTCGACAGTCCCTCCACTGATCCAGCCCTTCGAGTTCCCGCCGGCCTCCATCGGGCAGCTCCTCTACATCCCCTGCGTGGTCTCCTCCGGGGACATGCCCATCCACATCACCTGGAGGAAGGACGGGCACGTCATCCTCTCCGGCTCTGGAGTCACCATCGAGAGCAAGGAGTTCATGAGCTCCCTGCAGATCTCCAGCGTCTCCCTCAAGCACAACGGCAACTACACCTGCATCGCCAGCAACGACGCCGCCACGGTCAGCCGGGAGCGGCAGCTCATCGTGCGGGGTGAGTGCCGCGGGGCCGGCCCGGCCCAGCCCGGTCCCCGGCTCGGGAGGGCGGGCAGCGGCGCAGGGGTAGCACGGCAGGGAGCAGAGGTAAGCGACGGGGCGGGAGGGCGGTGACCACCTCCTCTGGCTGAAGGAGCGGTGCAGAAGCGGTGGGGAGGGCGAGGAGAGGAGCACGGCCAAGCCGGCAGCGCACCCGCGTGCCCGCAGGCAGGGGAGGAGTTGCCAGAGGCTGATGGGCTTTTGCCACAGTGTCCGTCTTTTCTCTCAAATTACTCAGTGCCGCCTCGTTTCGTGGTCCAACCCAACAACCAAGATGGCATTTACGGTAAAGCCGGGGTGCTGAATTGCTCCGTTGACGGGTACCCCCCTCCGAAAGTCATGTGGAAACACGCTAAAGGTAGGGGTGAGACGCGGCAACGCGAGGGGACCTCCGTGCTGGCGGGCCAGGGTCCCCTTGGGGCGCGGCTGCCCCAGCACCAAGCCTCGCAAGCCCCGCTCTGCCTCGGCTCAGCTCTGTGTCTCTGCGCCCTCCCAGGAAGCGGCAACCCCCAGCAGTACCACCCCATCCCCCTCACGGGCCGCATCCAGATCCTGCCCAACAGCTCCCTGCTCATCCGCCACGTGCTGGAGGAGGACATCGGCTACTACCTCTGCCAGGCCAGCAACGGCGTGGGCACAGACATCAGCAAGTCCATGTTTCTCACCGTGAAGAGTAAGTAGCCAGGGCGGCGCCGGGGGGGCCGGGGGCGCAGAAGCGGGTGCGTGCCGGCGAAGGTGGCTGCGGCTGCGGGGTGGGTGCTTGCCGGCAGAGCCCGGGCCGGCCAGCCCCCTCCCCTGCGGGTGGTCCCCGCCGCGCCAGCCCGGCTCCGCCGTCACACCACGCATCCCCGCGACGGGGCGCAGGGAGGGCACTGATCCCCTGCCTCCCGGGACCTGCCTCCCTTGTGCTATTAAACGCACCTCGTCCTTAATAAAACGGAGCAATCAATGTACATCGAACAGGAGGAAAGGAAAGAGCGGGGCTAATTTGACAGGGATGGGCCGGGAAGTGTTGTTAGACACCGTGTTTGAACTCACTTATTATTGGATTCCTCTCCCGTTGCTATCAGCAGAATACATAATCTCCAGCTCCTCTTTATTTATTTTGATTGTCGCTGCCGCGAGCTTTCAAACCTGCAAAAGGAGGTGGCGGAGCGGGGACCAGCCCGGTCGGGCTCGCTCCCGTGGCAGCTCCGGCGTGTCTCCGGGGCCGAGCAGGGCTAAGCGACGGGACGGAGGGGGGACGGAGGCTGCGGGCACGGCCACCCTGGGCGCCCCCCGGGCAGGGTGCTGCCGGGCAGAGGGGATGCGCAGCCCTCCCCGGGTGCCACCGTGTCCGGGCAGGGCCTGGGGCCCGGGACGAGGCAAGGAGAGAGCGGCTCTGGCTTGGGTGGCCCCCTTGGTGCCTCCCCTCCCCAGCCAAGCGCTTGGCTTTCCAGCACGGGCAGGCGTTTCTCTCGGGGCTTCTCCCCTCCCCAGCCAGCCTCTGTTTTCCTGGGTTTCTGCTCCCCTCCCTGTCAGCTGTTTAATTCATCCCGCCAACTGATGAATCGAAACGAGCGACTTCAAACAATGCGCTTCAGTAAGGCGCAGGTACAAAGTCGAGGCGATTAATCCCGACCGAGCTTGCAGAAGTCTCGGAGCCTGAACTGTTGCCTTGTCCCTGCTATCTGCTGTAATTGCATCCCAGGACAGGTTGCTTGCTGACTTGAATAGCACATAACCTTATTATGCATGTGCTTCTGCATTTCCCGGAGACCTCGCAGCCTTTGAAAAGGTTTGGATGAATAGGTAGACGAAGCGCCACAGCCAATTAAGCATTATATGGGGATCTTTGTTTTGCTTCATTTTTGGATTTTTGTTTGTTTCGTGAAATGTCAGGCCAATTAAAGTGAGATCAGTGCCGGCTTCCCTTTGAAAGTCAGGCCGCTGCGGACGGAGTTAAATGGAAGTTAATCAGAGCCCAAACAAAGCGCGCTGGCGGTCGGTCAGCGGGGGACGGGGAGCAGCGTGGCAGCCGGCCCGCATCCGCGCGTCCCCGTGCCCGCCGCCGCGCTGGGGGGCGAGCCGAGGCAGGCAGGGAGCTCATCAGGCGAGTGCCTGCGGTCCCGCCGGTGCCAGAGGAGCCGGCTGCTGCTTTTGTCGGGTGGTGGGCAAGGAAAGCCGCCCAGCTTTGCTTGGACCAGCGCGGGAGCGTAACCCTCGGGGCCCCGGCCGTGCCCACCCTTGCGTGCGGCGTGCCGTCCCGGCTTCCGCAAGGAGCTCGATAGCGTCCGGTCGGGTGTATTGCGGAAGGAAAGCGGGTGAATGCTGGAGGCCGGGGGCGTGCGCCTGGGGGACGGCTCGCTGGGCTGCACGCAGGTGAGGAGGCCGCCGGCGCATGGTAAATGCCGTTGAGCACGCGGCTGCGCGCCTCCCTGGCGTCGAGAGCAGGGCGTGAGGGATGCAGGGGGTCGTGTCCTTGGGGGTCCCTGGGGGCTGCGCCGGGGCTGCGGAGGGCTGGGCAGCGCCGGCTGGAGCGGGGGCTCCTCTGCTCCGGCCTCCCCGGCACCGTGATGCCCGGGCGAGGGGGTCCGGCCAGGGGGCTGGGAGCGGGGCAGCCGCCCGCACGTCGCGGGCACGGGGACGGGCGCGCTGGGGACTTCGGTGCCGTACGGCAAGAGCATAACTGATTGCTTCCATGCAATTTGAATTAATCTCATGCTTCAGGTGAAACTCAGCTAATCAGTGTCGAAAGGAAGCTGAAATAGGTGCAATCAAATTAACATCACAGAGCCGGCTCCAAACAAGAAAGAGGGGGGCGAGGGAGGCAGGCACAGCCCTTGTCACCCTTGTCACCGCTCCCATTCAGTTGTCACGAGCGGGCTGCGAAGCGGCTCGTGCCCCAGCCTGGCGTGGGCCGGCAGAGCGTGCCGGCTCCGACATCCCCCTTTGTAGCCAGCCTTATCTCTGCCCAGCAAGCGGGACGAGCCTCTTGTCGGGGCCTTGTTAACAAGGCACGGGGGGAGCGTGGCAGCGGCGCTGGCAGGGGCGGCTGGGCGCAGGGGGGACGGGCGGGTGCACAAAGCGCTGGCGGCGAGCTCTCGTCGAGGGAAGCCTGTCTGCGCCGCGGCGCTGACCCGGGGCTCCGGCTGATGCTCTGGTGGCAGGAGCTAGGATTATTCATGCCCCTGTCCCCTGGGAGGGGGGCACGGCTGGCCAGCAGCAGCCTCCGGCAGCCTTCGAGGGTGCCGTGGGCAGTCCTGGGCGATGCTGTCCCCCGCAGCAGGAGCAGAACCGCTCCGGGGCAGGCGTCGGGTACCGGTGTGCAAGAGGTGCTGCCCCTGCGCCCCGGGTTGGTGCTGTCTGCACGGCTGGTCGGGGTTTTCTGGTGCTTTCTTTTGCTGCTTCCCCTGCTCTGGGCTGCGTGCCGCTCTCCTGGGACCCCGGCAATTGAGAGAAGTTGATATGTTTACATCCAAGGAGCTGCTTTTAATCAAACATCAATAAGTGCGTTTCAGCGAAGCAGAGCCTGAAACGGAGCTCCTCGCAGGGAAGGAAGGGGGCCGATGCCTCGGCGGCTGCGGCGGCCCCGCGGGGCTGTCCTGCCCTGCGGCCACGCACGCCCGCTGCGCTGCACCGGCCTCCGGCCTGGGCTAAATGGAGCAGCCCCCGGTGCCCCGCCTGCCCAGCCCTGCAGGGTGGCCGCTCAGCGCCCTTCTGGTGGCAGGAGCCGGGGGCAGCAGGCAGGAGCCCAGCGAGGTCCCACCACAGCGCCCAAACGGGGTGCCGAGGCCCTAACCCGGCTGCCGGCGCCCGTGCGCCGTGCTGTGCGTGCTGGACCGCTGCCGCGGCATCCCCGCTCCTTGCCGTGCCCGCGCCGGCTCGCTGGCAGCCGCGCTCCCCTCGGGGCAGGATCGCCACCCTGGGGTGCTGCCGGCGGGCGCTAGGCTGGGCACCGCTCTGCCCCAGCGGCGTGGGTGCCTGCCCTGCGCCCCGCAAACACCGGCGGCTCGGGAGGAAAGGTTTCTTTAGCTGTTAATTGAATTACATTGCCACAGAAAGCCGAGAAGTCGTAGCTCATTAGAGCCTCTTGTGTCCCATTAGAACAGTGTGTGTTGCCTTTGCGGATTGTCATTATCATATATTACTGCGGGACTCAGCAGCGCTGTTTGTTTATGCATTACATTTTTTCCCGCTTACCCAGGCTGCCCTCGCCCCCACAGCCTGTTTCTCCTGCAAGGTGCACGCTCGCCGCACGGCGCCGGGGCGGTGCGAGGGCTTGGCTCGCGCGGCAGCGGGGCTGCTGGGGAAGGAGCCCGGCGGGGCTCGTTACAGCCGTCCCTCGCAGCGAGGAGAAGCGCTTCGGCAGAGGCTGCCGCAGCGAACGGGGACGGGCAGGAGGAGGCTGAGCCGGGTGCTGGCTGGTGTGCTGGTCCTCCTCCAGCGGCCCCAGCGCCCGGACGGGAGACGGCAGCTTTATGCCGGGGCTGCGGGCGCTCGCCGGCGGCGAGTGGGACTCGCCGCACCATGCCAGGGCCATCCGCCGGGACATGCCCGTGCGGGTGCTGCGGCGCGTGGGCCTCCCCGCCGTCCTCGTTCGCATGGTGGGGTGGCTACGGGGAAAAAACTCTCTCTCTGGCATCTGCAATGCAAAGGCGGCCTTGCCGATGTGAAATCGCACTCTATATTCTGCCCAGGTTTATATGAGTGAATTATGCAAATCTGTGAGGGAAAACATTCTTCCTCTCATCCTCGGGAGTGTAAAACCTTAGTCAATAATTCATACCCGCACGTCTCAGACTGGAGGCTTTCTCTTCATTATAGTGTGTGCTTGGTTATTTGTCTTTCACGTTTTATTGTCTACCCCGGTGTAATGCTATGCATTATAAAATTTATCTGCTTCATTATTTTATGATCCTGAGCTGTATAATGCAGCGAGGCGATTCCGCTTCGGGCTGCGTGGCCTCTTGGCGAGACCTGTGTCCGCCGCCTCGCCGGCGGGGTCTGCGGGCCGTGCCGGGGCCGGGCAGCCGCAGGTGGCGCCGAGCCGTCCCCCGGGCGCACGGGTGACCCCCCGCCTCCCCGCAGTCCCGGCCATGATCACCTCCCACCCCAACACCACCATCGCCATCAAGGGCCAGACCAAGGAGCTGAACTGCACCGCCCGGGGCGAGCGGCCCATCATCATCCGCTGGGAGAAGGGCGACACCGTCATCGATCCCGACCGCAACATGCGCTACGCCATCACCACCAAGGACAACGGCGACGAGGTCATCTCCACCCTCAAGGTGAGGGGCCGGGGGTCCCGCACCCACCCGGGCTGCTGGGTGTCTTGCTCGGGGGATGGAGGGAAGCGGGCGGCGCAGGGGGTGCCCAGGGAGGGCGTCGGTGGTCCCCGGTGGGTGTCACCGAGGCTGGCACCACGGCTGGGCTCCCGGGGTGGCAACAGCGAGTGCAGCGGGGAGGTCCGTCAGAAAACCCGCCGGAGGGATCGCGTCTCCAGCAGCGGCACCGCGCACCGGCTGCGTCTCCCCCGGCCCCAGCACACTGCTGCGGTGCAGCCAGGTGAAGCGCCTGGCCAGCACCTGGACTTTTACGACCGGCGTAAGAGTTAGTGCTGCCCTGGGCTGGCACGGGGAGCTGGGCTTCCCATTTTAATTACCCCAATTAAAAACCAGCCACTGTCTGGCCTGCTTGCTGTGACAAGCCCCTGGATTTTGCGCTAAACCTCAGCTGCCTGTACAACGGGCCGTGAGTGCAGAGGTGTTTTGCGGCACCAGGGACATCTCAAAGAATGGATTTTCAGCGCGGACCTGAGCCAGGGGACTGAGGGTTTGGCGGGTGACCGCCTCTGCGGGCACAGCTCCACCGGGGCCGGTGGTGGAGCAGGCTGCGATACCGGGGAGAGGCGGGGGCACGGTGCTCGGGGTAGCTCGGTCTGGATCGGCCCCTCTTCTCTCCCCGAACCATTCGTAGCTGAAACCAGCCGACCGTGGGGACTCGGTCTTCTTCTCCTGTCACGCCATCAACTCCTACGGCGAGGACAGAGGCTTGATCCAGCTCACCGTCCAAGGTACCTTCTCCCTTGTGCACGAGCCCCGGGGTGCAAAGCCTCAGTGCGAGGGTCCCCCTGCTCCCGCGGTGGCTTCTCTTGCCGTCATCCCTAACCTGCCCGGGTCTCCCCAAGAGCCCCCAGACCCACCGGAGCTGGAGATCCGCGAGGTGAAAGCCCGGAGTATGAATTTGCGATGGACGCAGCGGTTCGACGGCAACAGCATCATCACCGGGTTCGACATCGAGTACAAGAACAAGTCGGGTAGGCGATACCTGACCTCCCCTCCCCTCCCTGTGCTGTCACAGCCCCTGGCAAATGGTGGGGCTGGGGGCTGCGCCGCGGCCGCTGCGGCGCCGGGCTGCCCTGCCGGCGCCTCCAAGGGAGGATTCTGCGTCCTGGCTCCTTTGATGAAGAAAGGAGAGAGCGTCATTAATGAAATACGTTAATTGCTGTTGGATGGGAGCATTTGAAAGGGAATATTCAAAGAGACAATATTTGTGGAAAGCCAAACCCAGGCTGCACAACAGCGAGGAGGGGGGAAGCAGCACCTCTCCACGGGGGCCGGCGACGGAAGCCGGAGGCGCTTGGGGACTTCACCGGCCTGAGCACGGCCCCCTTGCAACCGCAGGATTCGGGTGCTGACCTCCTGCTGTCCCACTCCACCGCTTTTCCAGATTCCTGGGACTTTAAGCAGTCTACACGCAACATCTCCCCGACCATCAACCAGGCGAACATCGTGGACCTCCACCCGGCCTCCGTGTACAGCATCCGCATGTACTCCTTCAACAAGATCGGGCGCAGCGAGCCGAGCAAGGAGCTCACCATCAGCACGGAGGAAGCAGGTGCCGCTCGCGGCGTGCGCGCTGGGGCCGGGGCGGCTGCGGGCAGCGCCGGGGCTGCAGCCCCGAGCGAAGCTGGCTGCGGCAGGGCTTCTGGAGGCCGAGTATCTTCCGACGAGGAGGGCCTTTCCCTGATGCTTCTCAACACGCTCTCTTGGGTCTGTTTGTCCGTAGCTCCCGATGGGCCTCCGATGGATGTCACCTTGCAGCCGATGACGTCCCAGAGCATCCAGGTGACCTGGAAGGTGAGCGGGGCCGGGGCAGTGCGTGGGCTTTCCCTGGCCGCAGGGCTCGGGGCAGCGCCCGACGCCATCCCAAGCCTCTGCGGGAGCAGCCTCCCCTGCAACCCAGCATTTCATCAGCGGTACGAGGGCCGGGAGGAATTTCCCGGGCAATATGGAAACCCGAAGGCTGGGCATGCAGCTCAGCTGCATCGCACGGGGTCCTTATTAATCGTGTTTTATAACAAGCTCATTATCTCATAGCATGTCCGTGGGGGGCCATGGGGGAAGAGAGGATAAATATGTAAAACCCGAGACACTGGGTTGCAAAGCCTTTGCGCAAAGATCAATGAAACTTAGAATCGGATTTATTTTTCCAAAGGTGCGTAACGAAAAATAAAATGGATTATAAAGTTAGGACGTTGGGATGAACTGGTAAGTCAATAGATTTAGGGTTCCAGCTTCTTCTCCCTCCCCTGAAGTGCTGAAAAACAGATTAATGGAGAATAAGATCCACTTGAAAGATAAGTCCCTTCATTTTAAGAGTATTTCAGTGAGATTGATCACCCTGGCTCTGTAACATAAATTTGCAATCAACCCTATTGATTCCTTAATGCTTCAGAGAGATATTGCTAAGATTGATCTCGACCCGGCCTCGCGCGTTTGCAAGGCTGTCAGACGGGGGGTTTTTCCCTCCCCTCGCTGAGCTGCTCCAGTCGGGGAAGGGTGCCGGCCGAGCACGTCCCGCTGCCCAGCCCGTGCCTTCCTCTCTGGCGGCCTTCGAGGACCTTCTTATCGCTCTTCTGCCACTCGGTACATCCGCCCGAGTGCTGCCGTGGGGAGAGGGAGTTTAAAACCACTGAGAAAAGATGCTGGGGGGAGCGGCGACGGCAGGGGAGCCCCGCAGCCCCGCGCGGCCCCGGGGCGTGCTTGCTGGGCAGCGTAGCCCTGCATGACACCGCTCCGTCTTGCGCCCCCCGTTCCTCAGGCCCCGAAGAAGGAGCTGCAGAACGGGGTGATCCGCGGCTACCAGATTGGGTACCGGGAGAACAGCCCGGGCAGCAACGGGCAGTACAGCATCGTGGAGATGAAAGCCACGGGAGACAGCGAGGTCTACACGCTCGACAACCTGAAGAAGTTTGCCCAGTACGGGGTGGTGGTGCAGGCGTTCAATCGCGCGGGGACGGGGCCGTCGTCCAGCGAGATCAATGCCACCACGCTGGAGGACGGTAAGGCCGTCCCAGCCCTCCCGGGGGACTCCCAGCCCTCGGCCGCTCCCTGCCCGGTCCCGAGCGGGCCTTGGGGTGGCTGCTGCCCACCGGCAGCGTCGGGCGCTCAGCTGCTCCCCGGGGAGGAGCTGTGAGCGGGAGGACGCCGGGACGGCGATGGCACCGGGGTTCTGGCACGGTTAGACGGGCTCCGAGGTGGATTTACACGCGCTGAAGCGCCAGGGAGGTTTCCCTCTGGGAGAGATTGCTGGTGGCCTCAGTCGTCGTAAAAACAACTGGAAAAAAGTTTTGCAGTGCGTCTGCTCAGCAGTTTTTCATACTTAATTAAGGCTCTTGTTAGCCTGTCAAACCGCGATCATTTCCTGGCTGCATTAGCACTCCTCCTGGGGTATTCAAGGGCCCCTGTTTTAGCAATAGTGTCTTTTCCATAATTATATTACCTTCATTTTGTTCAAACGGACTATCTGTATTAGTTTATTATACTCTGTCCCTAATTACATGGTGCTTGTGTTTTTGCACCTAAGTAATATGAAACAATAATCATTTTCGAAGGGGTTCGTTACGGTGATGTATTATCATTTAAACGCTCATAAAAATTAGAGTTACCTCTTACGGGGCAATGGGATCTAATTACCTCGCATCCAGCCCGCTCTCCCGCTCTCCCCTTGCTGGCATGCACAGCGCGTCCCGGCGGCCCCCCCGTCCCCACGAGCGCGGGGGTCGCGCCTGCCTCGGTGGTCCGGGAGGAGCAAATCTGCCTGTCGGAGGCAGGCCGGGGGCTCGGGCAGCCGGGGGAGCGGGGGCTGCGCTGGGGTCCCGTGTGGGGGCAGGTGGGACACGGCTCCTTCGGCCTGCCATCGGCCGGGCGCGTGCTGCCTCTCCGTCCTCCTGCTGATTGCCCTCCCCGTCCGTCCCCTCCTCAGTCCCCAGCCAGCCCCCCGAGAACGTGCGGGCCATCTCCATCACGTCGGACGTGGCCGTCATCTCCTGGTCGGAGCCCCCGCGCAGCACCCTCAACGGGGTGCTCAAGGGATACCGGGTCATCTTCTGGTCCCTCTACATGGACGGAGGTGAGCGCTCGCGGAGAGCGGGTGGCGCGGGGGACCCGGCCGGGCGGCGGTGCGGGGCTGACGGGTCCCGTCTCCCTGCAGAGTGGGGCGAGATGCAGAACATCACGACCACGCGGGAGCGGGTGGAGCTGCGGGGCATGGAGAAGTTCACCAACTACAGCGTGCAGGTGCTGGCGTACACCCAGGCCGGCGACGGCGTCCGCAGCAGCGTGCTCTACATCCAGACCAAGGAGGACAGTAAGCGGCGCTGCCCGGGGGAGCGCGCGGGTGGGCTCTCCTCTCAGCCCGGCTGATAAACCGCGGCAGCGCGCGTTCGTTGCGAGCGAGGAGGTGGAGTGTTGCGTGGGAGGCCGTAGCCGTGAACGGAGTACGGCGGCTGTGCAGCCCCTGCAGCGGGCAGGCAGGGCTTCTCCTTCCTTCTCGATCCCTCCCTGCTGGGTTTGCCAGGCCCGCGGGCAGGTCCGCGCCTGGCCGGGACGGGAGGAAGGCCCCAGCGCTGCCCGGCTGCGTCTGCACGGCCCTCGGCCGCTGCTCCGAGGTAGCAGAGCCAGCGCCGCCCGCTGCCCCGGCCCGCTCGGGTCTTGCCGCTGTCGCTTAGGGCCGCAGCGTGCCGCAGCTGGCTGATGCCGGCGCGCTCGCTCGTGCCTCAGCGTGTCGCGTAGCTGCGCTGCTGAGGGAAGGGCAGGGCTGGCGTGGCTGCGGGGGCGCGCAGGCAACCCCCCGTGGGCAGCCACGGGCAGGGCATTTCCCTTTCTCGGTTTTTCCTTTCTGTAAGTGCAGATATTTAAATATTTACGCTCCTGCCTGCCCTACTTTAATGCCATTAACTTGGTAGCAGAGGGTTTCCCGGGCCCGCGGGCCGGCGTTGCTGCCTGCCCGTCCTGGGAAGCGCCAGATGCTGGGGAGGTGCAGCTGGGCCGGGTGAGGCTGAGCCGCTCTGGCACATTGAGGAGGCTAAGGAGAGAGCCATTAAAAGCCAATCACGGTTTCTAAACCGGAGCCTGGGCTGCAATTAATCCTCCTGCCTCCGGTTCGGCAGCGAGAGAGCGGAGAGGCGTCCCGTGGCCGCGGGGCGACCGCCGGTCCGCAGAGCCGTCCCTGCCTGCGCCTGCCCGGTGCTGGCCTGGGAGCGCCGCTGCAGCTGCTCCCAGCGTGCGGTCGGACGCCAGCCCTGCAGCGGGGTGCTGCCGCCTCGCCGGGCTGGCCAGAGACCTCGGAGGCCTCCCGGCACCAGCTCTGCCCCGCTCTCCCCCCTTCAGTTCCAGGTCCCCCAGCCGGCATCAAGGCCGTCCCGTCCTCCGCCAGCAGCGTGGTGGTGTCCTGGCTGCCGCCGGCCAAGCCCAACGGCATCATCCGCAAGTACACCATCTTCTGCTCCAGCCCCGGCTCGGGGCAGCCGGTACGGACGGGGACGGGGATGGGGATGAGGCTGGGAATGGCCGGGGCGTGCGGCCGGAGCGCTGAGCAGGGAGGGCTGATGCCAGGCGGCGGCGGCAGCAAAGCTCCCGTGGGCCAGGTCCGCGCGCTGCGGAGTTGCGAGGGCACCCGCGGGCGCTCTGCATCGGGCCGTAGTCCCACCGTCTGTCTCCTCCCTTCCTCCCGCATCTCCCCTGCTCAGCGCTCGCTCCGGGAGGGGAAGGATACCAGCAGCTGACCGAAAACAAAACAGAAATCAAACCTGGCCTCATCCCTCCTTTGCCAGGGAGAGGTTGATGGGAGGTCTGCAGACTAGTGCTTATCAAAAGCTCCTTCTCAAACTCATTTCACTATCTGAGCCTCTGGTTTCCAGGGCAACATAATCTTTTCATCAAAGCAACTGGTAAAACCGCTGGGATGCGATATTGTTTTCTTGGCATCTTGTCAAAACTGTCATTTGGGTAAAAAAAATTATGTATACTCTACAATATTCATATAGGTGTCTGCTCGTGGGGTACGATTACATCCGCGGGCCCCACAAGGGCACGCGTTTGGAGACGGGGGATGCGCAGCCGCGTGTTGGCGCACACAAGCACCCGATCCGTCCCGTGCACCAGGGGTTGTTGCGCCCCGGTCCCCCCTGGGGCGCTGGCGTGGTGGGGCGGCCGGGTGCCGTGCAGGGCGGCCCTTCCCCACGCAGCGTGCTTGGGCAGGGTTGCGTTGGCGCCGATGTGACGGAGGCCGGCCCCGGCCCTTGCGCACAGCCTCGCTGCGAGCCAGACCCCTCCAGGGGACTAGCTGCGGGCCAGGGGCAGTTGCCCCGGGCGATGCGGGAGGCGAGCCCACGCGGGGTTTCGGGGACCCCACGGCTGCTCGTGGCGACCGCAGAGGGCTTTCGGCAGCCTGGCCGGGGCTCGCCTCCGCACCCGGCCCCTGCTGCAGCTCGGCGGGCGCCCGGGGAAGCAGCCTTTCCCGGGAACAAATCATGCCATCGCAGCCATCTGTTCCTCGGGCTCCGGCCTGGGCTCCCTGGAGAAATTACGACACCAGCCGGTTTACACCGGCATTGAGAAACGCTAAGCAGAGCTGAAGCGCTGCTCGGGAGCAAACCCACACGGCGCGGGGAGGCGGCTGCGGGCCCTCGAGAGCCAAGGGGGCTCCCCAGGGATGACTCCCGGTGGAGAGCCGGGTGGGGGGACGGAGCCGCGGGGCTCCTTCCTCAGCTGGCCGGGGATGGGAGCGAGGGCACGAGCCTGCTGGCAGCGGGGTGGAAGGGACGCCCCGGGGTGGGGATCCTGGGGGTGCTGGCGGGGATGCTCAGGTGCAGGCAGCTGCCTCCGACCTGGCTTTTCCTTGCTGACGGCTCCGGTGCTGCTCTGGCCCCTGTTTCGCCTGGGCTGGTGGCGGTGCTGCCGTTGGCGGGGTGCCCGAGCTGAGGGTGATGGGGGCGGGGGTCTCACGGAGGCTGTGCCTTCGCCTGTCTCCCTCTCCGCAGGCCCCCAGCGAGTACGAGACCAGCCCCGACCAGCTCTTCTACCGCATTGCCCACCTGAACCGCGGGCAGCAGTACATGCTGTGGGTGGCCGCCGTCACCTCCGCTGGCCGCGGCAACATCAGCGAGAAGGTCACCATCGAGCCCGCCGGGAAAGGTACGGCGGGGGCCGCTGGCTCGCGGCGGACGCGCTCCCTGGCTCCGCTGCCCCTGTCTCGGCCTGCCGTGCTGCAGCCGGGGAGACTCGTGCCCGGGGCAGAGGAGGGCAGCGCGGGCGCTCTCGGTGCGCGTTGCGGGCTCTGCGCCTGGGACCGGCTCGCCAGGCTGACCTCCTCCTTGCCCCCAAGCCCCTGCCAAGATCATCTCCTTTGGAGGCACCGTCACCACGCCGTGGATGAAGGACGTGAGGCTGCCGTGCAACTCTGTCGGGGAGCCGGTCCCCGCCATCAAGTGGACCAAGGACAGGTACTGCGGGGGCCGGTGCCGGACGCATCGCCCTCGCTGCGTCACGCGCGGCTGATGCACCCCCTCCTCTCCCGGCAGCGAGGACTCTGCCATCCCCGTGACGGTGGATGGCCATCGCCTGATCCAGGCCAACGGCACGCTGGTGCTGCCCTCGGTGAAAGCCGAGGACTCGGGCTACTACACCTGTACTGCTACCAACACCTGGGGCTTCGACACCATCATCATCAACCTGCTGGTGCAAGGTGAGGGGTGCCGGCGGGGGCGGCCGGCGGTCCCACATCCGCGTCTGGGAGCGAGTGCCCTGCACGGACACGCTCCATCTCGGCAGACGGCGCAGCGAGCCCGCGCTCTCGCTTGGCTGCTGCTCGCGGTGGGCTGGGTGAAGCACCGCGGGTCCCTCCTGCGCGAGGGGCTCTCGCCGGCCCAGGGCCGAGCGGGAGGTCTCGCTGGGGTTTCGGGTGGTTTCAGCCAGTGCGTGTGAGGTGCTCACAGGCGTTGCCCTCCTCCCTAGTGCCCCCAGACCAGCCTCGCCTGACTGTCTCCAAGACCTCGGCATCGTCCATCACGCTGGCGTGGATTCCCGGGGACAACGGGGGCAGCTCCATCCGAGGTACGGCTGCGGCGAGCCACGGGGCCAGCGCCAGCACCACAGCACCCATCCCCGTCCCAGAGCCGCGGGCGCCTCGGTCCCGGCGCGGGGGGACGAGGCTTGTGGCGCACGTTTTCGGGCACACCCCTGCGCGCTGCGCACGCGCTTTTGTCTCTGCGCCTCGCTTTCCCCCTCTCTGCAACGCCTTGGAAACGCTCTGGGGTAAGGTGGATGCTTCTGAGGCCGTAGGAGGGCTGCCAGTCCTAACGAGGGGGCTTGTAAGGTGTTTGGGACAGGGCGCAGCTAACGAAGGGCGCCTCATCCGGTCGCTCAGGCGCTGGTGGCCAGCGGCTGCTCCGTGTCTCCCGGCATCGGTGTGACTCTGAAGCCGACAGGGCAGGGTTTGTCCCCTGTCCCTGCAGGCTGGGGGCTTCGGGAGCCTCCCCGCTTTCCAGAGCTTCCTTTCTGCTCTGATTCATCTCGTGAATTATATGTTGAAACAGCTGCACGCGGAGGGGGGAGCAGGGAGCGAGGAAGGAGACCTCGCTTACAATTAATTAAAAGCATGGAAGTAATTACAAGCAAATCTCCCCAGCCAGCAGCCTTTCACTCCAGCGGACTCTGTTGATAAATTTGGTTATAATTGGATTAGAAATATTAAAAACATGCTGCATGTATAAAATAAATAGATAATCGGTGGCAGGCACCGTGGTGCCGGGCACCGTGGGCGGCGCGGGGGCGCCTTCGGCGTGGCCGGGAAAGCGCGTGCCTGCGGGCAGACCCGCACCGCCCCGGCACGGGTACCCGTGTCCTCGGCCGCAGGGAAGCCTTGGCGGCGGGCAGGCGTGAGGAGCCTCCCTTCCCTCGGCGCTGCTCTCCCCGAGCCGGAGCGGGGCCTTCGCGTGGGTCCTTTGGCATCGCCGCGCCGGTACCCAGACGGCGTCGGCGCCCGCAGCCGTCCTGCAAGCGTGCATTGTGCGGCTCGTGACGCACATGCAAAGGCAGAAAGCCTACTCTTCCCTGTTATTTTTATATGAGAATGGGCAAAACAACTTGCAAAAATAGCCAAATCTATCAACGCGCCGCGACAGTTTGGGACTTTGTACAGCCAAAAAGGTCGGAACCCTGGGGGGCACCGAAGCACGCGGCGGCGTATCCCTGCCCCGAGCTCCGTGCGTGCGCGTGCCTCTCCCCGGGAAACCCTGGCGAGGCGTCTTGTTGACGGCAGTGTAACAGGTTTGTTCATCTAGGACACAGTGTGCTTCCTAATACTCTTAATCACGGGAGAGGAGGCGGCATGCAATGACAGAAGCAACTTCCTAGCAGCTTCCCAAGGGAGCTAGTTAATTCTGGCTTTCCCTTTATAGCCTCGCACCAATCAATCACGTTTCGCGCTCCCCGCGCTCCCGTGCGAAACCAAGCGCCGGGGCCGTGCTGGTGGCGCTGGAGGCAGGCGACGGCAGACGGGGGAGCGGATGGGGCTGGGCCGCGGGGGAGCGGCCCGGGGGCTCCGGCGGCGGCTAGCTGCTGGGGTGCCCACGCGCCCCTTGCTCGTGGCTCCTGCCGGGGCCCGTGCGGCGGGCAGAGCAGGCAGAGGAACCGACCTCTGTCCAGGCTGCGTGCAGGCTCCAGGAGGGCAGCGGCTCACCCCTGCCAGTGGTCCTGAGCTGTCTGTACCCAGCACCAGTAGCACGGGAGCCGGCGGCGGCGCTCCGTCACCGTTCACGTGCGTGCAGTTGGGCGGGAGCGCCTGCGTAACGGGCGCCCTGGCGCTGCAAGGCTGCCTCGGGCTTGGCCACGGGATGACCCCGAGGCGGGCGCAGGGCACCCCGCAGGCTCCGTGTGCCGACGGTAACCCCCTCTCTCGCCTTCCCCGGTGCTGCTCGCTCCCCCCGGCAGCCCGCCGGCCCGGAGGCGACCGCCCCGTCCTTGCTCCCGCAGGCTTCGTGCTCCAGTACTCGGTGGACAACAGCGAGGAGTGGAAGGACGTGTTCATCAGCTCCTCCGAGCGCTCCTTCAAGCTGGAGAGCCTCAAGTGCGGCACCTGGTACAAGGTGAAGCTGGCGGCCAAGAACAGCGTGGGAGCTGGCCGCATCAGCGAGATCATCGAAGCCAAGACCCACGGCAGAGGTGAGCCTGCCCCGCAGCGTCCCGCTGCGGGGCGCTGCGTTCCCCCTCCGCAGCCGCCCTCCTGACGGCTCCTCTCCCACAGAGCCCTCCTTCAGCAAGGACCAGCACCTCTTCACCCACATCAACTCCACGCACGCCAGGCTCAACCTGCAGGGCTGGAGCAGCGGGGGCTGCCCCATCACCGCCATCGTCCTGGAGTACCGGCCCAAGGGCAACTGGGTCTGGCAGAGCCTCCGCACCAACAGCTCCAGCGAGGTCTTCCTGACCGAGCTGCGCGAGGCCACGTGGTACGAGCTCCGCATGAAGGCCTGCAACAGCGCCGGCTGCGGCAACGAGACCGCGCAGTTCGCCACGCTGGACTACGACGGCAGTGAGTGGGGGGCCGGGGCGGGGGGCCGAGGCGGGGGCTCCCGGGAGCGCTGGCCGCCCACCCGCCCGCGCTCTGCCCTAGGCACCATCCCCCCTATCAAGTCTGCCCAAGGGGAGGGCGACGACGTGAAGAAGCTCTTCACCATCGCCTGCCCCGTGATCCTGGCCACGCTGGGAGTGGCCCTGCTCTTCATCATCCGCAAGAAGAGGAAGGAGAAGCGGCTGAAGAGGCTTCGAGGTGAGATGGGGCTGAGGCACGGCGCACGGGACGGGACCGTAGAGCATCCCTTTCTAAGTGAGATGCTAACCCTAGGCATGGTCGCACCCTAAAAACCCCCAAATCCTCTCTTTTGTCCTTTGTGTCTCTTGCACAGATGCCAAGAGTTTGGCTGAAATGCTGATCAGGTGGGTCTCTGAGCTGCAGGTGGCTTGCTGGGGGGGGAAGCTGGGGAGAGCTGGGCAGAGGGGGGTGCTCCTGGCTGCTTTTAAGCCCGGGTTCAGCCCTGCCTCGGTTTCAGACCTTCCTGGGCTCGCACTGGTGCAGGTTGCGTCGGCCCCGCAGTAGCCCAGCAGCCCGGTGCTCGCGGCGGCCCCTGCCTGCCGGAGGGGTGAGGCAGGCGGGTCCCGGCCCCCGAGCTGGAGCCTGCCTGGGGGAGAGCTGCGCCCCGGAGGGCTGGCGGGCAGCAAGCCCCAGCCCCTGCTCGGCCTGAGCCGCCGGGGCTCTCTCCAGTAATGGCCGGGTCTGCGTCCCCTCTTACCTCACAGCAAGAATAATCGCAGCTTTGACACGCCGGTGAAGGGCCCCCCGCAGGGCCCCCGACTGCACATAGACATCCCTCGGGTCCAGCTCCTCATCGAGGACAAGGAAGGCATCAAACAGCTGGGTAAGCACCACGCTCTCCCTGCCGTGGGGGTCCGGAGCTGGCCCTGCGAGGCTTGCGGTGGCCCCAGGCTGCCCGCTTCCTACCCGCGGGCAGAGCAGGGCGCAGGGCCGTGCCCGCGGGCCCTGCTGCCCTTGCCTTGCTGCGGGCTGAGCTGGCAGCGCCCGCGGCAATCGCCTTGGCTGGGCTCTGCCCCGGCGGGGGCTACCGTCGCACTGCTGCCCTGGCTGGAGAACAGCAGGCAGCTCTCCTGTCCCCGCGTGCCCCGGAGCGCCGTGGGGCTCCCTGCTGCGGGGAGGCCAGGGGATCCCGTGGGCGCGCGGAGCGTGGGCTGGCAGGGGCCTTCAGCCAGCTCCTGGCTAGAGACGGAGGTGCGAGCTCCAGCTTCCTCCCGCAGGAGACGACAAAGCCACCATCCCGGTGACCGACACGGAGTTCAGTCAGGCGGTGAACCCCCAGAGCTTTTGCACGGGTGTCTCACTGCATCACCCCGCTCTGATCCAGAACACGGGGCCCCTCATCGACATGTCAGACATCCGCCCTGGCACCAGTAAGTGGCTGCGGTCGCGTGCCAGGGCTGGCGGGGGGTTTGCTGGGAGCAGCGCGGGGTGGGTGCTGACACAGGCAGCAGCAGGCAGGCGTGGGTGAGCCGCTCGCAGCCCCCTGAGTGCCCTCTGGCAGCACGGGGGCACTGCAGCCGGTCCCCGCACGTCCCCTTCCGAAGGGGTGCTCCTGCTGTCCCCCCAGCACTGGCTGTACCTGAAAGCAGTTGTTGGTAAAGGCAGAAGGAGCGGGGAGCGCCCCAGGGCCACGGGACAGCATCCTGGCTGTCTCTGGGACTCTGCCACCTCTGTCCCTTAGACCCCGTGTCAAGGAAGAGCGTGAAGTCTGCGCACAGCACCCGCAACCGGTACTCCAGCCAGTGGACCCTCACCAAGTGCCAGGCGTCCACCCCTGCACGGACCCTCACCTCGGACTGGAGGACAGTGGGCTCCCAGCACGGCATCACGGTCACCGAGAGCGACAGCTACAGCGCCAGCCTCTCTCAGGACACAGGTACGCCCGCGCTGCCGGCCGATGGCAGCCCCGGGGCCCCCCCGGGCTCCAGGGGCTGCTGCTAGCCGGGGGCTGCTGCTTTGGCATACACGGGCTCGTTGGCAGTGACTCCCAAACCACGAGTCCGGGGCGACTGCGGGACTAGAATTACCGTTAGTCAGTGGGATTGTGGAACCTCGACTTCCACCGCAAGAGCTGCTTGCTGAAAGCAGCGGTGTTGAAACGTGTGCTCCGATTTATGGGAAGTTATGAGTCATAAATCGGAGAGATGCAGGTATGGGCTCTTGCGCCGGGTCTCGCGCGCTCTGTGAGCCGCGGGCGCTGGCGTCCCCCGCCCTCCTGGCTCTGCTCGGACACGTCGAGCTGCAGGTTACCCGAAGCGGCTGCCCGGGGCAGCGTGCGGGGCAGCGCTGCGGAACGCGGCATTCCCAGGCCGCGGAGCTTCCCCAGGCGTGTGACGCGTGCTCCCCTCCGCAGACAAGGGGCGGAACAGCATGGTGTCAACCGAGAGCGCCTCATCTACCTACGAGGAGCTGGCCCGCGCCTACGAGCACGCCAAGCTGGAGGAGCAGCTGCAACACGCCAAGTTTGAGATCACGGAGTGCTTCATCTCGGACAGCTCCTCAGACCAGATGACCACCGGCACCACCGACAACGCTGACAGCATGACCTCCATGAGCACCCCCTCAGAGCCCGGCATCTGTCGCTTCACCGCCTCCCCCCCCAAACCGCAGGACAGCGAGCGGGGCAAGAGCGTGGCCGTACCCATCCCGCACCGTGCCAGCAAGAGTACGTACACGTGCGCTGTGCCTGTAGCTGCACGCCTCCCGGTTAACGGGTCGCGTCCTGCAGAGAAAACCGCAGAAATGAGGGTACTGAAAGAGGCAGTTCCTGAGAAGGGAAGGAGGGGAGGTGGGAAAAGCCTCTCTCCCAGCCTCCGCAGCACTGACCGTTCGGTAGCAGCTGGTGCGCTTGGCTATGGTCGCTCCACAAAACCTCTGAGGGCTTCTCGGGGAAGCTCGAGGTGGCTTCAGGAGGTTCCACAGGGATCTTTTCTAGATCTTGGCACAACCTGGAGAAGACCTCCCAGAGTCTGCTCCAAATCTCATTAACGAGTCCAGTGTTCTCTCCTCTCTTCACACGGTTCTTGGCTTCTTCACACCCTTCCCTTCCCTCATCTCTGCTCCTCTGGACGGTTCTGTTCTTCATTTCTCCTCACATTTATTTTCTTTGCATGGCTCCTCTTCTGGCTTCGTTTGTCTTCCCTTTGCTTTTCTCTGCTCCTCTGGACAGTTCTTTGTGCCTTTCCCCTTCTCCTCGCCTTGTCTTCTCCACTTTTCTCCTGTCCTTCCTCCTGTCATTTCTTTCCTTTTCTTCTCTCTTTCCATTTCTCTCTTTCCTTACTAAAGAACACTAAGGCATGGGAGGGAATGGAGACGCAAGTAGTATTTCTTCCCCTTCCCTCCTCCCCCTCCTCGCGCCCCTTAAGCATACCCTACGCATCGGTGATCTATTACGTTACGTTAGCATAGGACAGATTTTGATATAGGTTATGAGCGTGGTACAAATATTTACACAAAATACATTAGAGACTGTGATACGTGCGTTACTGTATTGTATTATCTGCGGTGGCTTATAAGACAGTAGAATTACAGTCTTCAGGTAGGCAATATATTATTAGCGTAACATGTTTTGTTTACGTTTATAGCAGATGACATGCTGTATATAGAACACGTCCTATAGCGCTGTTCTTTCTTTCTCGTTTCACATCAAACGAGATTATACCTTTTATCGAGCACTCTGCTGCGTAACGCGAAAGCATTGAACGCTACAGTTGGACGCGCTCCGTACGTTGCGTTGCACGGGGCGTGACGGCTTGCCTAGGACGCGTAGCGCGTCCCCCTCACCCGCCTCCGCTTCCCCTCGCAGGCGACTACTGCAACCTCCCGCTCTACGTCAAGTCCGAGGCCTTCTTCCGCAAGCCCGACGCCCACGAGCCCTGCCCCGTGGTGCCGCCGCGGGAAGCCTCCATCCGAAACCTCGCCCGGGCGTACCACGCGCAAGCCCGGCACATGACGCTGGAGCCCGGCAGCAAGCCCCTGGGCCTGCCTCCCCCGGCCTCCGCCGCAACCACCTTACCTCAACGGACTCTCCCCATGCCCGGCGCAACGAGCACGGCCGCCGCGCCCGCCGCCGCCGCCGCCGCCCCGGCACCCCCCGCTGCCGAGCCCCCCGCCGCTGCCGCCGCCGCCGCCGAGGTGCGGGTGCCTGCGCACTCCAAAGTGGGGGGCTCCAGGGACTCGCTCCTAGAAATGAGCACATCGGGGGTGGGCAGGTCTCAAAAACAGGGGGCTGGAGCCTACTCCAAGTCCTACACGCTGGTGTAGGGCGCCAACCGGAGACCGCCCACGACGGACGCTGCTCGTCTCCCCCCACCGTTTATATTTAATTAACAAACTTGTACATAACGAACTCTTTTGTATAAATGAAGCTATTTTCTTCTTCTCCGAACACAAAAAGAAACCAGGGCACAAAGAATTTGATGTTACAGATTTAAAAATATAATATATATGTAAACATATATATATATTTCACATCATTTTGAAAGGGGCACAAGGAAAGACTCAGCGACTTTTTCTTTTTTTTTCTCCCTGATCTTGTCGGTGGTTTTAAAAAGGAACGTCTCAAAGACATTGCATGCTATTTTACTGTTCTGAAAACAACAGGAGTTGCTTCGATTTGCAAATGCTTATGTGTTAATACCTTTTTCTATGAAAAAAAACCCAGCGCTGTGTGCAATAAAGGTTATGTTTGTATGTGGGCGTGTGTTAGGGTGGCTGGGGCAGGGGCCGCGGCAGAACGCCACAGGAGGATGGAGAGGGGCAGCCCAAATCCATCCCGGAGACCAAACGCACGCTGCGGAAGCGCCGGGACCCGCAGCGCCCAGTGCCACCCGCCTCCCTGCAGAGCCCCAGGGCAGGAGGAGGGGAAGGGATGGGAGCGGGGGCCCAGCAGGCCCCTACTCACAGGTAAGTGCAGCCCAGCCGTGCCCCGCGCCAGCTAGCCGCAGCCCCGCAGGACGCCCGGCCGTCCTCGGCAGGACGGCGAGCCCAGCTTGGCCGGAGGGGTGGATTGCCGTACGGCCCCGCGTGAGCCGCGGCACGCCCGGCGTTGCTCTGGCGGCACCGGTAAGCGCTGCAGGGCTCCGGCACTGGCGTGGGGTGCCGCGACTCGCTGACCGCAGGGCTCTTGTTCCCTGCCACGTCACAGCACCGCACCGCGGCCGCGTGGGAGCAGGAGGTGAAGCCCAGCACCGTCGGCCTCGGCCGGGAACCGTGAGCTGCAGCAGAGCCGGGAAGCACGGGGCGTCGTGGTGAAGCGCAGAGCGGCATCAGGCCTGGTGACCGCAGCAGCGGGCTGCGAGCCACGGCGTCGCCGCCTCCCGTCGTGGTGAGTCACGGGCGGCACAGCACTGCACAGCTCCCCACGGACACAGGGTACCGCAGCGAAGCACCGCGATTTGCTCGTGTTTTCTCTTGGTTTTTACCACCAGCCAGAGCGATTACCCACCAAAGAAGTGCAGGTTATACCTTCCCCTTCCCCGCGTGCACGTCTGACCGTGCAAGCATGGGCCAGCCCCCTTCCTTGGCTGTTCCGCTACCCCAGGAACACAGAATCAGCTAACGGGACCTCAACTAGCGCCAGAATCTCCTCCGGAAGGTGAAGTTCTGGCTTAGATAATTAAAACGCCCATTAACAAGAACCGTGGCTAACTGCACTTCCATTTCCTTACTTCCTATAATTTTAGGCTTATGTCTTTGTCGCTTCCCCGTCCATGCTTGGCACCCATTGGTTTCATCTCTTCTTTCGAGAGGAGAAAACCTGGCCGTTGGTAAAAATCTGTGCATACATGTTCTCATTTTTTAAGAAATAAGAAAAATTTTTAAGAAATTTTTAAGAAATTCTCATTCTTTAAGTTAAACCAGGAAGCTTATCTCTTTGTAGCAAGCGATTATAACTGCTGTGTTAAAAACAGCACTTCTTTCCTTACAGAGGCAACTTTTTCATACCTCTCCTAGATTTTTATTTGCACATCACTGCTTGGGTTGCTGGGTTTTTTACGTAAAGTGCCTGGTGTTACTGGTGACGCTGCTTGCCATTTCCAGCTCGCAGTTCCCTTACCTGCTTGTGCTGTCGCACTGCTCAGCGGATCCTCCTTCGCCATCTGGTTCTCACTCCTTAAATCCAGCGGAGCTGGAGGTACTTTGGCAGTAGCCTGGCAGCTGTTCGCTCCCGGGGCGCAGGGAGCAAGCTGTTACGGCAATTTCTTGTGCCCGTTTCTTACCAGCTTTGGCTGTTACTCTGTTAACGCTGCTGAGGGGCATCAGCATCATGGAGAGGAGTGCGCTTCTCGAGCCGGCTGCTGGAAAGGCGCCAGGGAGCATGCCATCAGCGCCTTGCTACCCTGTGAGGCTCTCCTTCAGGCCAGGTGGAATTGGCTTGCGGTGAACCAAGCCTTTCCAGGGCAGCGCGCGTCTCCGCCTGCACCGCTTGCTTGAGCCTCCGCCAGCAGTTTCGGCAAGAGGATCTGGGTTACGGCCCTGCAGCTGGAGCCTTCGGTTCTGAGGTGCTGGGAATTCCCCCCAAGAGCACTCAGCCAGCCTCCAAGTCCATGCAAGAAATAGGGTCGGGCTGCTCCTGCCGTGCTCTGGGTTGGCTTGTTTGGTTTTATTGCGACTCCCAGGATCGGTTCGGAATAGCGTTCACTTCTGTGCAGGAGTTTTCTTCTTCGGTCAGTTTTAACAGGTTTTTGGAGACAAAACCGTGGCAAGTTTCCAACGTAGCGTGCAAGGAGCGCGTGGATTTTGTACGGCATTTGGTCACAGGTCGTGAGCGAGGCGACTGAATGCTGAAGATCACGCTGCGCAGCTCTGACAGGGTCTCTTTGAACCAGAAAGGGCTTGCTTAGCTTACCTTAAAGCAAGTCGTCACGGAAAGATACAGAGGAGCCACGCAGCAACCGGTCGCCCGTGACTCGGCCTTTCGCATCATCCGCGGAGCCCTGGGAGCCTCCTGCCTTCCCGTCCCGCCGCGGCGGGCTGCTGCGGCGCGCTGATGGGCCGGGGACCCGCTCTCGGGGACCCGTGGCCCCGCACAGCGGCGCCTGCACGTCGCGCCTGCGTCAGCTCATCCCGCACTCGGGTCTGTCTTACGCTGGTTAGCGTTTGCCTTCAGCCAAGTGAAAGCACTCCTGCTCTTTCTGTCTCTCCCTGAGACCAGGGGAGAGTGTTGACAAGCGAAGTAGCATTCCTCAAGCATTTTCCCAAGGATTTCAAGCACGGTTCAGGGCACGTTAGACTTCAAAACCTCTACCCGGTACAGCTTTTAGGGAGAGCCAAGTGCCCAGCCCCAGCTGAAAGCAGTGTCACGGCTAGGCAGCCGCGCAGCACCTCCGAAATGCCAATCCCAGGCTAAACAGACGAGACAAGAAAAGGCAAGCGTGTTCTCAGCTGTGAGAGGAAGCGGATTAGCGAGATAAAAGGAATAACAGGTTAACATCGATTTGTACGTCTTTATTGTAATTGCCTAGTACAGATTTCCTTCTACATCTCAGCAGGAATATCTCAGCAAGAGTTCCCCAGCCAGCGGTGACCAACCCTGGCTTTGCACAGTTAGCTAAGACAGTCCCAATTCCAGCGCTCGACCACGAGGCCCCGGCATCCCAGCGAGCCCATTGCCCTTCACCCCGGCAGCGGGCTCTCCCCAGGTTGCTGCACCCAGTAACCAGCCAGGAGTTGCAGGAGGACGGCCGCTTCAAGCCACCCTCGCCAAACTCTGCCTTCAACAGCAAACGGGCAAACAACCCCATCGAGCTCAGAAATGCAAGGAGCGGGGTTGGTTTTAGGCATGCTTCAGCAGCTGCCTCGCACAGCTCTCCAGCCAAAGCCCCGGACGCCGCGCTACGCACCACGCACGCCTGGTGTGCGCCCGCCCGGGCCCAGGAGACCTGCCCGCGGCACAGCCCGGCAGCTTGCACCGGCGCAGAGCCGCGGGCCCAGCCACCTCCAGCCCCTTCAGAGAAGGGCTGCGAGCAGCGCTGGACGCCCACCACGAGCAGCAGGCAGGAGCTGAGCGGAAGCCCGCCACCAAACACCAGCACTTACAAGCTGAAGATAAGCAGGGGCAGCCGGGGCTCGGAGCCCCTGTGAGAAGGGCTGAGGGCGTCTGCGGCCAGAGAGGACAGAAAGGGCAGCCTGCGAGCAGCCAGGGCTCTACAGGCACAGCTCGGCTGCTCCGCACAGGACAGGCAGCGTCAGACCCAGCGAAGAGGCAGTGGAGACGGCGCTGCAGCGGTCAGAGCGGCCCTGCTCCCGGCCAGCACCTCCTCCGGGCCCTGCGCCTTCCCGCGGAGCGCCCACCGTGCCCCAGCACCCCCTCACCCCCTCCCTGCTCGCAGCCAGCCTCCTCCTGTTGCTCGGCTGGCCCGGAGCTCGGCGCTGTCGCAGTCCCTCTTTCTCAGCACCTCTGCACCCTCCAACGGCCAGCGCTTGAAAATAGGTGCTAAAAGCCCCGATAACCTCGGGGTCCTGTCCCTGCCAGATGGGGAGCAGGTCTCCGGTCAGCTCGGCTGGACCCAGAGACCAGGACGGGGTGGCTGGGTGACAGCGGGCACTAACCCAACTGCCACAGCTAGAAGAGGGCTGTCTCGGGAAGGAGCCCGATGCCGCAGGGAGCGGGTTCAGCCTCGGCACATATAGCCACAGGAGACGGAGTCCCACCCCATCCCTGCTCCGAAACCAAGGCACCCCAAGCAGTTCTAGCCAAGAAAAGGAAGATCAGCTCACGATCAGCCCGCGGCTCGGCTCCTGCTCCCTTCGCTGCCTGCGGCACACCCCGCGGCTGGCATCCCGCTCCGGGCCAGCTCCCGGCCGTGGTGCTCAGCAACGTGAGCCAGCCGCCCGGAGCAGGGGGCAAGGCAGTTGTCCCACTCTCAGCTCCAGAGGCAGAATGGAGATGGAGGCGGAGGGAAGGGCTATCGCCGGGCAAAGAGAGCCCCGGCGCGGCAGTGAGCAGCCGGCCACAATTGCTATCGGCTGTGGGGGTCCCCTGCTCCCACCGACACAGCTGCTGGGTCTTAACCTCGCTGTGGCCCAGTGGCCAGCCGCCACGCAGCTGTGGGCGCTGCGGCCAAGGAGAGGCTTGTCCGTGCTGCGTCGCTCCCGGGGTGCCGAGGGCCCGAACCTGTGGTGCCCTGGCCCACGAGGCGATGCCGTCTGGGGTAGGACTGGCCAGGAAAGGGATCTCGCACCGAGCGGCGACCAACGCCAGGAGCGGAGCGCCTACAGCTGCGCGCGCACCAGAAGCTACGTATCGGGGAGCAGGTTCACGGTCACCACGGCCGCAGCTCTCTCTGGGGTACAGAACAAAAGGAGGGGTGGCGCAGGGCACGGGCGGCTGCTGCATCTACTTCTGCTCCTGCTTCTGCTGCTGGTATCTCCTGAAGTGGGTCTGGATGGTGACGGCCGCCTTCTCGGAAGGGTCGCAGAAGACCTTGCTCTCACCACTGGCGTCAGAGGTCACGTTGCCTGCAATGACAGCCGAGCATCACGGTAAGCACAGGCGGTACCCGTGGCCCTGAGGAGGGCCCACTGAGCAGGACAGGGCTCTGGCATCGCCCCGGCACAGGGTCAGGCTGCCCTCCGCACACCCCAGGCTCCCCGCAGAGGAGCATGAAACCACGACTCCGCCGGCTCGCGTCCCCGTGGCAGAGGGAGCTGGAGCGGGGAATGGGAGGCATAGAAAAGCCCAGCCTCCCTGGCAGCGCTAAGCCCTCTATTTACACAGCTTTCCTCCCCGAAGACCTCAGCTTCCCCACATTTAATCACCAAGTATGAAGCTCACTTACTTTCACACACACAAATAAGATTAGAAAAAAAGCCCGGCACTGTACAGCAATAAAGCTCTCACGCTGACAAATGGGAGCCCTCCCCCCGCCCCACGCTTAATGTGGCATTAGGGAAGTATTGTGAAATTCAACAGGAACTGAATCAAAGCCACTCAGCAGTGCTCCTTTAAGCAAGTGCATCACTGCTAAGCACCCCCCGAGCAGCCATCAGAAATCCTGGTGCCAGATGCTGCTGTATAAACTCACCACTGTCACCTGAACCCATTTTTATTCACGTCCTAAAAGAAATTGCTAAGTAAAAAGATGCATAAAAAGAGACCACCCTGGGAATCGGCTCCCTCCTGCCCTGCTTAACAAGATTCATCAGCCATAAATCCTGCCTGCAGCAAAAATGTGACACCAGAGGCTGGGGAGCCACCGGGGCAGGTACCCCCAGACGTGAGAGGTGAGCTTCATGAGGTTCACCGGGGCCCAGCAAGGGCAAGGACGAGGTCCTGCACCTGGGTCGGAGCAATCGCAAGCACAAACGCAGCCTGGGCGCAGGACGGATTAAGAGCAGCCTCGAGGAGAAGGACATGGGGTGTTGGCCGAGGAGAAGCTCAACATGAGCCGGCAATGTGCGCTGGCAGCCCAGACAGCCAGCCGTGCCCTGGGCTGCATCCCCAGCAGCGTGGGCAGCAGGGCGAGGGAGGGGATTCTGCCCCTCTGCCCTGCTCGGGTGAGACCCCNAACAGGACAAGTGGCAATGGTTTTCAACTAAAGGAGGGGAGGTTTATACTGGATATAAGGAAGAAATGTTTTCCCCTGAGGGTGGTGAGACCCTGGCCCAGGTTGCCCAGAGAGGTGGTCGATGCCCCATCCCTGGGAACGCTCAAGGCCAGGCTGGACGGGGCTCTGAGCGACCTGCTCTGGTTGGGGATGTCCCTGCTCACTGCAGGGGGTTGGACTAGAGACCTCTGAAGGTCCCTTCCCACCCAAACCACTCTGTGATTCCGTGAACCGCTGTACGTTTGCAGGAATGAGCTCCTGGCCGTGCAGACCGCCGACAGCTCTGCGAGAAACGCGCCTGCTGGAGGTGCTCAGCGCCGGCCGGGCCCATCGATAACGCCCTGCCGCTGCCCCAGCACAAGCTGAGGAGGAAGGGCACAGCTGGGCACCCTGCCCGCCCTGCCGCAGCGGGCAGCCGGCAGCCCCCGTCCCAGCGCCGCGCTGCCGGAGCGTCGCGTTACCGGCCTTTATCCGCTTGCCGCCCGAGCTGCACCGAGAATAGAAGTGCTCAAATCCTCTTTGCTGAGCTCTTGACTTCAGCAGAGGGGGCACGGGCTTAGAGACGTGAGCCAAGGGGAGGAAAGGGGGGCAAATTCAGGGTCGTTTAGCCAGGCCAAGGCGAAGAGGAAGGGTCCCTGCTCTGGGGGACAGCGTGACTCCCTGGGGCAGGTTTCACGGGGAGGCAGGGATTTGCACACACGCACACGTGCATGTGCGCTGCTGGATGTTCGGCCGTGCAACGCTGGGGCCTTCGCGTGCTGATATTGCAGGTTTTAATGAACAGCTCGCCATCCTATCCCTACTCCCGTGCCCTCCCGGGGGTGGCAGGAAGGGCACCCTCCACAGGGAGGGGACTTGCCTGAAAATACAGTGCAGCCAGCAAGCCGTAGCCTGGGCTGGAGAGAAAGCTTTCCGAGAGGGCCTCCCCCCCACAGAGCTGACTTCCAAAATACGTCTTAATGTCAGAGACAGATTTTTCTGGAAGAAGAAAGAGGCCAAGAAGGGTCCGGGTACTGCAATCCCTGCTCTTCGGTTGTGTGCCACAGTCACAACCGTGAGCTCCCCCCACTGCTGGGGCAGGGCTGTCTCCCTGCCTGCTCCGCGCTCACCTTTCTCTCCAGAAATCGAGTAGATGCTGTTGTGCCGAGAGCTCCTGCCTTTCTAGAAAGGTAGAGAACAAAAATACAAAAGGGTTCGTTACGTCTCAGGCGGAGGCGGCGAGAAGAGTTCCTTCCAGGCCAGCTCCGAGGGGACAGCTTCCCCCAGCTTTCTGCTATCCCTTCCCTTTGGGAAACTTGAAAATACTTACTGTTGTTCCCTTAAAGAGCACTACAGAGTGCTGATTAATTAATTTGCATTTGTGAGAAGCCCTCCCAGGAGAAGCAGAAAAGGGCTTTGTATCAAAAATCAGATCTGTGAGACGTGCTGGTAGCGTCTTAGGACGCACGTTGGCACAGGCCAGCCTCACTAGATCTACATTTCAAATCAGCGTGGAGCCAGACTTGCCGGGTTCATTTCCTCGACTCGAGCCCTCAACGCAATACTGCAGCACCTGGAACGCCAGGCCTGCTAGGGGATGTTTTCATTCCTAAAGGTAAGCTGGAATTTTTCCACAAATACATTTCCCACGTTTTTTCAGCGTATCCCGCTTCCTGGCATTACCCTTTCCTCTGTCTTTCAAGGGAAAAATACGGCCCCCGCCTTGCCCAAGCCTTCGGCCCCCAGCAGCCTGGTTGGGTGGCGGCTGCGCGCTGCCCCTTGCCACCCGGCGCTGCCCTCTCCCCCAGCCGCTCGCCGTGGCTGGTCGCCCGCCGGGAAGGCAGCCCTCACCTCGCTGTCCCGGCTGGTGCGGCGGCTCTGTGTCACGCACTGGATCTGCCAGGGCAGGGGCTGGTACACCAGGTACGGCAGGGGCTCTTCGTGGAACAGGCTGGTCCCCAGCTGGCCATGGGCATTTGCAGAAGGTAAGAGGACAGGAGAGGAGCGGGGGAGCAACAGAAAGAGCTGCTCCTCCGTATGCATCACCAGCCTAGCAAACAGTTCCGCTTTCCTTCCTCCCCGCAGCAGCGAGCAGCCCGAGACGGGAGCGGGTCTCCCTTCCTCCCCAACCCAAGGAGCTCCGAGACTCGACGTGCGCGTTTGCAGCACTCGCTCGCCGGACCGGGCAGCCCGAGCGCCCGCGCTTGCTCCCAGCGGGAAGCCGCCTTCTGCAAAGCTGCTGGTAAGGCTCCTAACGCTGCGGCGACACCGCCTCAAACGTGGGCCACCTGCCGAGGGCGAGCGGACCCGCTGGCCTCACACCACGCAGGGGTTCAGGGCATGGCCACAGCCCTGCTGGGGCAGGAGCCGGGGCGAAGCCGGCCCGCAAGAACGGCCACGCATCCCCCCTGCTCACCACCTTCCCTGGTAAGGTAAGCCACGCGCTTCTAGAAACGAGAACGCTAAGCGCTACCTGCCACCGGGCCAGCTCAGACTCACCTGCCCAAATGCTCTCACCACAAAAAACAGCGCTGTCATCAGGGTCGCCAGCATGGCTGGGGTCTCCGAGGGGCTCCCTCCACTCCGGGACGTCAGAGCTCTGGGAGCGATGCGCAGCGGTCTCCAAATAGCCAGGGACTGCAACGCCCCTTCCCCGGCAGGCAGGCTCCAAGCCCCTTAATGAGCTTACAGCTCGCGTTCATCTTGGCCGAGTAATCGTGCGCTGTCCTTTTGCTCTTCTAATCGCCGAGTTCCTCCAACATACACAGCGCTGGCATTCCAGGAAAAGCAAATCCCCTTCTCGGGGTACGTACGCAGGCCAGCGCGCACGGCCACGCACGCACGCACGCACCCCGCACCTCGGAGCCACGAGCCAGGGCAGCCCTGCTCTGCTCGGGACTGCTCCTCAGCAGGGTTCCAGCAAAGCCTCCCACGGCCAGCAGGCACCCGCACTTCGATGGGACTTGGGCCTTCTCGGAGCTGCCCTGTGCACAGCGGCTGCCTCAGGAGCGGGGCCAGGGACCTGTCCCCACAAAGTGCCTACCTGGACAACATGTGTTGCCATCGGAGACCCCCCCCAGTAGTTCCCACTGCAGCTCTCCAGCGGGCAAAGACACCCAAGTGCAGATCGTGCAGAGCAAGAGCTGGGGTGATTCAAGGTTTGGAGGTGGTTTGTGTTTTGGTTTTAAGGGTGTGCCTCTATCAGCCTCCGCTTCTGCATGACCAGCTGATGCACGTATTGTTCTTCCAGGGCCTCATCAGTCCTCGGGCACCAACAGCTTTCCTCCCCGCAGCACACGGAGCAGCAATTCGCGCTCCTTCCCTGCCAGCCCTCCCTCCGCAGGCAGGGCACGGCCGCCCGCAGGGTGTCCATCGCAGCCCCTGCGTGTGTCCGCGTGCCTCGCGCACCCTCCGACCACATCTGGCTGCCAGCAGCTCAAGTCATATTGCGGTCACCCAGCGTCCCCACGTCCCCATCCATCTGAGCCTAGGATTTCCAGCGAGCAATGCACCGCGAAGAATCGGAGCTGGAAAAATTAGGGCGGGCGTCAAACCTCCCCTCTCCCCACCACTCCCATCCCCGTCCGCGCTGCACCTCTGCAGTCTCTCGGCACTGGAGCGTCCCCAGCCAGGACACACGCGGCAAATGCCCCGCTTGGACAGAGGCAGCCTTCGCTGCAGTGCTCGGAGACACAGGATGAGCCGAGGCTTTCGCGAGAGACTACTTTAAAGGGAAAAATCCCTGCTGAGGCAACACGCGCAGCCTGGAAGGGCTGCTATGGGGGTCCCAGGGCTGCTGGAAGGAGGTGGGAAGGGGAAAGGAACAAGCATGGGAAGAGAAGAGCACGTCACCAATCCCGCCTGGCTTCTGGCGAGAGCGTTGTTCGGCCATCCCGCTGGCAGGACCCCAGCGAGCACACTGCTGCAGCACAGCGCCTAAACCACCCCTTGGGGGAAAATTCACGCCTGCTCCGAAATAAACGGAGGAATCGGCAGCAACAGCCACTCTGCAGAGCTAGCCCATCTTAACCCCTCCCCGGCTGCCGGAGAGCAGCTCTGGAGCGAAGCCCTGCTCCCCGTCGGCGCGCCCCACTTCTCCCCGTTTCCCGGGGACTGCCCCCTGCTCCGGCAGAGACCTGGGCATCTTTGCCCGTCCCTGGGCGCCCAGCTGAGCCGGCCTCGGACTGCTCCTGCCCCCAGCCCGTCCTGCAGCCTTGACGTAAAGCTCCAGAGCGAGACAACCATTGTAACGGGACCGGGTGACAGGTTTATGAAAAGGGCAGGATACGAGCCCGTGAAAAGCTGTCCTGCTGGCTGAAAGCCCCGCGAAGAATTGCTTCTGTAGTTTTGTTCTTCTCGCTCTTTATCTGCCCCTGCATTTGCTACCCTGGCCAGACCCTTAACAGAATAATGGTAACAGAGGCGCAGTGAGCTGAAGCGGGCTTGGAAACTGCCAGAAACGACCTTGACAAGACAAAACGCGAAACGGCCCGGAGACGAGCGAGGGGAAGATGTGAAAGGTAAGTACAAGCTGGATATCTAGGGCTACAACAGAACGTCGCAACAAGAAAAAACAGAGCTACAAGCATCACCGTCGTACAAAACAGGCTCACGTCGATTGAGTTTGCGTACAAACGCAGAAACAGCTGCTACCACAGGTTTTACTAGGTGAAAGGAACACGTTTCAAACCAAGTTATCACTAAGGAAACTAATACACGCTTCTCCGAACACAGACTGGAGTCAGCGATGCGGCTCTGGGCACAGCATCCGCCAGGCTGACAGCCTCCCCACGCTACAGAAAGCCAACCCGTAGGGTCCCTTCGAAATTACCTAAGTGGAAGGCCTGCCACGTGTCCCGCCGACGGCCGGGAAACTAAAAGCAAAATCCCTCCAGGCAGGGATCGGTGCAAGCCGACAGGAGACGGGAAAGCTGCATTTTGATCCCCCCCCTTCCTGCAGAGGGACTCCTCCGGGCAGCCGCCGACCCCTGAGGGCATCTGAGGTCTCCCCCTTCAGCCAGAGCTGGACGAGCCAGCGAGGGTCTCTCAGCGAGGACGCCAGTAGCGAGGCGTTCTCTTCCAGCAGTGCCTGCAGGAGGACTACCCTGCGCTTCGTTGGCAAGCCGAAGGCGGGAGAGCATGGGCCCGACCAGAGGATCAGGCCGTCCTAGGACAAAGGCTGGCCAAGTAATGAAAAACTGTCTACAAAAAGCAGCAAATACTACGTACAGACATTCCTAAGAGTTTAAAGATGACGTTCAGCAAAAATGCATTTCTATTTGTATGTAAACATTCCCCTGCCACGCTCAGCGTGAGCTGGTGCGGTGTTGTGCGAGAACACAACACCCGGGAAGCAAAGCAGGAGGGGGCTCTGCTTCACTCTGCCGCGCATCATTAGCTGCGCCGAGGCTCGCAGACAGCACGAAAGGGTGCAAAGCAGCAGCTTTACCACCCTCCCTGCATCAGCCGTCTCTAGAGAGAAGGGCTTTGAAGATGATTTCTCACAGATGGGATCCCTTGAAACGCAGACTTCTTCATCAGACAAAATAGCAAGCGGTTCAGCATTTTTTTAAAGCATAAAATATTTAAAGTCAGCTTGGAGGAAATACTGACAAAGACAACCAAATGCCACGTTTCCCACTCAGCAGAACGAAAGCCTCGCCCGACGTCTCCCCGCTGGTTAGAGCGGCACCATCTGCCCGCTCCCCGCTCTGGAGGCAGCCTCTCCAGAGGAACACCACTGCAGCCACCCGCTGAGCAAAGCCACGAGCCGCCGGCTGGCAGCTGGGGCCGCGGACCTGCGCGGCCCAGCGCCTCCGCCAGCTTGCCCAGCCATGCATTCCCCAGTCCCGTGAGTCCTGCTCTCCCAGGAGCCCGGCGGAGCTGCTGCAGGAGCGGCAAGGCCAGGCTCCAGGCTGGGCACCGAGGGCTCGGCTCTGCCTCCGCAGCCCTGCCGCGTGGAAGGAGACCCCAGCTGCTGAGCCCAGCTCCCTCTCCCCAGGGCACGGAAGGACGCAGGTGGAGCTCTGTCTCACCATTCACACTAGGCTACGTTTCTGCACCAGCAGACGCCGCCCCGCGCTCTCTTGCCGGCCCTGCTCCGCGTCGCGTAGCGCTGGAGAAGAGCTCCCGTGGCGCAGCTGTGCCGCGCAGCCCTGGCCGGCGTGGCAGAAAGGGGGAGCGGGAAGCGCTTTTCCAGACCCGCCGTGAAAAGCCCCTCCTGGTTTAGTTCCTTCGGCCCCGAAAGAGGAGCATCTCCCGAGAGTCGGAATCTGCCATTCCCCGCTCCTGTCCCTACAGCCACTTCGCCGCCCGCTCTCCCCTGCTCACACCCAGGCCAGAGGGCAGATGGCTTGGCCCACCTGCAGCTAAGCATTTGCTGGGCATCAGCGTGGGCTCATTTCCTGACACATTTCCTCTAGCAGAGTCTCAGCTGGATTCACATCCTCCCCCTTGACCAGTTATTCAAAGTTCTCCATGATTCACAGCCCCGGCTCACGATCGCTAGAATACTAATGAAAGAACTGTTGATTTATTGAAGCCCTGATAATTCACCACTGGATTAAACAGTCTATAAATTATATTTGGACACATTACAGGATTAGAAGAATCCACCTGGGAAGTTCACTTCCTCCTTCCTCCACTCTCCTGAAAAGAGACTGTCTTTCAAGGGCACAGCACAAAGACACAGCGGAGATGGCTGGGCATCGCTGAAGGCCAGCGTATCGTGAGGGAGACCGCACGGGCCCCAGCTGCTGTCTCTGCAGAGCCAAGTCCCACCTTTTAGTAATGGTACACTTTAATTTGTCTGTTCTCATCCAGTCCTAGCTGAAGCAGGCTGGGGCTGCTGGCAGGGGGCTTCTGCGCACCTGGGAAGAGAGGTCTGGCGGCTGGGTGAAGGAAAAGCCTGGCTTACCGGAGGGATTAGCACGCGGGAGCGCAGCCGGTGGCCGGGACAGGTAGCGAGGGGCCAGAGCCAGCCTTGCGCACACGTGCTGTATTGAGCCTGCTGCATCCAAGTCAAATGGAATTAGAGGGGATTAGGGAATTCAGAGGAGCACCGTGCTCAGGAGAGCACGTGCTAGCGGAGGCCCGAGGGATTTGCTGCTAATACCAGTGTGCACTACAGAGGAGATACCGACAGCCCCAGCGTAATGCTGTTACTGCGCAAACCTGGAGGCAGCCCCGCTAATAGCGCTCAGAGGTCTCACTCATTTGATCCAGCCGTATGCTGTGACGTGCCTCACAACCGAGCTGGAGGCAGAGCTCCGCCGCGGAGCCCCAGCCCCGCGGCCGCCCCACGTGCCAGGTCCACGCATCTCCAGGCGCCCCCGCCTCACGGAGACGCTGCTCCCTCACCCCGGGCTGCTCAGCAGGGACTGCCCGGAGCAAAGCCACCGACGTGGCGGGGATGTACCAACGGCACCAGAAGTAGGCCTCCGAGACCAGGCCCCTGCTGCCTCCTCCCTTCTGCACTCTCTGGTTGACTTTTCAAAACTCTGACCTTGCCAGCTCCAAGTGCCGCGTACCACAGCAAGCAGCGGCACTAGAGAGCATCACGGCACAACTAGGGAAACTTTCTCGGTCAGGTACAGCTCAGAGAAGAGCAGAGAGGTCGCTCGTGCTCTAGCTGCTAAATGTCTTATTCCTTCGCACAACTGGACACTAAAAGAGAGGCTAAGGTTTCAAAATTGCTCCTCAATGCTTTAGTGCTCTCGATTCACTCACCTCCTGCTGTCTCCTCCTACCTGCTGCAGGAAGCTGGAGTGTGATTAAAGACCAGACCCAGGCAAAGGATACACTTTTGAATCCCTCTTGAAGTCTTCTAGCCATTTCTTGTTGGTCTCAATCATTCCTTGAATACTCATCTTGTCTGACTCGCAGCTCTGGAACTGGGAGTGCTGGAACAGCCGTATTTGCTCACTGTTGCATGAGAGAGAGAGACAGCACGAGTGGGAAAGATCGGGGCAGGAACAATCCCAGAAGTGACAAAGAAAATGACGGGCCACTACAGAAAGAGCCGCAGTCAACAAAAAGCAGCCTCCTCTCAGCTCCAAGTCCTCTGCCCAACCACATCAGAGAGAAAAGCCGCAGCGGCCCCCCGCTATCAGGCTGCTGTCCTCCGTTTTGGCTGTATGGCACCAGAAAGGTTTGGGTGGCAGCCTCCACTCCGCCCCCCGCCCAGCATCGCACGGCACGGCACGGCACGGCGCCGGCACCCTTGGACCCTGGTCCAGGAATGAGGGTTATCAGCACAGCTCCGATGGCAGCTTCACTGCAGAAGCTACAAGACAGTGCCAAGCAGGTGGCAGTGAACAAGTACTACTCTCTAACTTGTCTACTGAATATATAGCTTATGCTTTTGTTACCTACTTGTTACATGAGATGTGACCTATAAATCATTCCAGAGAAATAAAAGTGGCGCAGCGGAACAACAACTCAAGGAAAAAGACCCTTACTCTGCAGGTACGTATCCCAGCTTGCTGTCCGGAGGCTTGGAACTGCCACTGAGTGACGGGAACCCCCCTGGAAAACAGACATTGAAGACAGACCCCAGAGATCAGCAGCCTTCACATCTAGGTGCGTTTGCTTTCTTACACTATGGACACGCTGTCCTTACAAGTTGAGCCCCCTGCCAAGGACACAGCAGTGTTAAGGAAACCGAGATGGTGAGCCCCATCTGCAGTCCACAGGAGGCTTCCAGGGAAGCGGGACTGTCTCCCCTTTCGCTCCCGTCTTCAGTAACTGCCGCTTCTTGGGTGTATATTAAAGGCTGAACTGCTCCAGAAGCAGGATGACAAGATCAGCCATATGCTGCACTGCCTGGAGCGAGGTTCTCATTCCTTATCTCATTAGCACCCCTCCTGTCAGCAGCACCAGTGGATCTGGCCTTACCGGCATCGGAAGGGTGAGCCGGTCAGAACCTGCGGGGCTCTGACATCGGAAGTCGTGGGCAAGCAAGCAGACGGATTAATAGGAGACTTACCTGGGAAATACTTGTTCCATTTCTCAGCCAGGATGCTGTCCACTGACTGCCCAGCTGCGGAAGAGCGACTAGAGCTGAGCCCAGTGCTCCAGGCCCACTGGTCTACCAGAGACACCCCGGCGGAGGGCAGGGAGCCACCTGCCTGAAGTCCTGCCAAGGAGGCGTACGCCGAAAGAGGGACGCCGTCACAGGGCGTCGAGGTGAAGAGCGGAGACTGGCGGTTGTTCAGGGAGCCCAAGATGCCGAGGACCCCGTTCAGTTCACTAGTGATACGCTGCAGAGAGTCTGTCAAGTACTGGATCTTGTCCAGCTGGGGGGCAGGCCGTAAATCGGGTCTCAAATCAACTGGCAGAAGAGAGGGGAAGAGAGGGATCACTGGGAAGGCAAGGGAGACACTGCCTCCCTGGCAGGAGACTCGCTTCCCACCCTGTGTTGTGCTCCGAGCTGAGTTTGATCAGCGTGCGCTAAGGGGGATACAGAGGCGGAACCTGGCTTTGCTTGCAGCCAGAGGAGATACAGACTGCAAAGGAGGATTTGTGCCTTGGCGGCTGCTTGGGCACAGAGTGGAGGAGAAACAAGATAGCAAGGACAAGATCCTCCGGCGCTGCAAGAACGGGGCCTGCAGGACAAGCCTGGATACGCATTAGTGCGTGTGCTTCACCTCCCTGCTCCATCTCCGAGTTCTGCCGTAGCCTTCCTGCAGCCATCGGCACCGTGGTGCTTCCCTTGCAAATGGCAAGCCCTTTCAAGAGCTGCACCCCCTGTGCTGAAACCCCCAGTGCTGCACCCTGGCTCCCCGACGAGAGCCTGGCACAGGCAATCATGCTTCGGTCTCACCGCACACAACCTGAGCGGGAGGCAGAACGGATCGGTTACGCCTCACGCGCTCACGAAAAGCAAAGCGCTCATGGTAGGACCAGTAGGACTGTGCTGATACAAGGCTGCTCATCCTACGGCGAGAGAAAGCCCTGAAGTTTCACGTGTGCCTGCAGATATTTTACAGATCGGGGTCAGAGAGACCATCCCAGACTGGGCAGATTGTCAGCCAGTTGCCACAGGGAGGTTTGCCAAATTTTCTTTGAGCTTCAGCCTTGCCAGCCTTTCTGCAAGCGACACAGCCCTCCTGCCTTCCTGGCTGGTGACGGGGAGCCCTTCTGCCCACCTGCACAACTCCGGTTACAGGCAGCTGAAGGCAAACAAAAAAGCACAAGCGGCAGAGAGAGGGAATTGCGGCAGCCTCTCCTGCCAGCGATGCGAGGAAGAGGAAGCCCAGACACCTGCAGAAGAGCAACGCGGTTCTGCAACAGCAGAGGGAAGAGCTGAAGCCAGAGTTTATAACCCACTCCAAAAACAACGGTAGAGATTTAAAAGGCAAGCTCACAGAGAGATTCCATCCCTCTCATCTGCAGGAAGTAAATTTTTCAGATAAAATGTTATATACAGAGCACTCCCAGTCACGGATAGCAGGCCTGCCTTAGACGCTAACGAGCACAAGTGAGACAGCAGAAGGTACACCGGAGGGGGGAGAGGGAAAGCCAGAACTAGGTCTAAAGCGTTATACGTTGGGCGCAGCATATCAAGCCGCTCAGGCACTCACATTTAGGAGGACGTAGATTTACACTGGATGTGCTGTTTGTGTCCTCAGAGTTGCTGAGATCAAAAGTCACCATCTTCTTGCATGCAGCACTCTTCAGCGTATCTTCATCTGAAAGCTGGTCAAAAGAAGGAAAACAATGCCCATAAAGCCTGCTCTTCTGTCCCTGAAACATAAAAGCCACTGGAATACTGCCTACAGCTACTCTACACAGGCCAGACCGCACAGACAGGCATAGGCCAAGTGAAGGCGGACTCATCTTCAGGCCCTGACAGCAAAATCTGGAAGTCGAGAGACTGCTCAGTCCCTGGAGGAGGCCCACGTGTGCACTAGAGGCCAGCTCTGACGGCCACGTGAATGGGCCCTTCTAGGCAGAAGTCAAAGTGTTTCGTGCTTTAATTAAGCCTCAAGGCTCTTGCGTGGGCTGGGTTCTCTCTTTTTACCAAGGACGAGTGCTCGACCATCAAAGGTGTCACACTCTTGCACCTGCTGCCGCTCTGCCTAAGGCCACGTGTCCCGGGCAGAGCTGAACAGATTCCAAGGCTTGCCTTGGTCAGGAAAGCAGACTCGATCCTAGCTCACGCAAGGTGACTGCCCTTGTTTTCTCTAGGCTCAGATCACGCAGCTTTTCCAGGCCACTTTCTGTATTCGCTCTGCAGCCACACGCTTAACAGTGAGTCCAGATGCCAGCAGCAGAGGGAAGGCACAGTATCTGCCCTCTTGGCCAAGATACAGACCGTTAATAAGACAATAACATTCTGATGTGATGTTTTAGTTTATATTGTAGGATACTTCGGCGTCCAGGTGTGGACAGCGAATTTGTTTCTGACCTTGTGAGAAACAAGCTTCTCACAAGCCAGCGCACTCGGCAAGCTGCCACTGCGGAAGAAAGTCCCCATCCCAAACCCCAGCCCACGCTCGTCCTGTTGGCTGCAGACCTAGTGAATCACGGGGCTCAACGAAGCTTGTCGTTCTCCCCACCTTTGTGACTAGCCTTCTCTCTCCCACCGTTCTCAGACAGACATGCCATCCTGCTCTCAGAATATGTTTCTGAAATCCAGCCCCGCTGGCAAACGCCAGTCTTCGGCCACCAGCTACGCAGCCCTCACAGGGACCGAAAGCCCTGCAGAGCCTGCAGCCTAGGGGAGGAGGCCAAGAGCTCTGGCCAGGGTGGGAGCGCAGCTGGGCAGGCCCAAGCAGCAGTGATGCTGGTGGTTACCTCTTCCAGCAGCGAGGACTCCAGCTGGCTTAGCTTCTCTTCCTTCTTCTTCAGCAGCACCTGTCCTTTCCGCATAGCCGACTTCATCTTGTCCAACTGCTTTGCTTCCTGCAGTGGATCAACAGCCAAGCCAAGGAGGAAAATTAAACGAGAATGACCGGAAATAATCCCCGTTAGTGCTCATGGTGACTTTCACTGTCTCACTCCTACTCAGCACAGGAACTCATGCTGCTGGAGTGAAAGTGCTCCCAAGTCTTCGAGAGCATGGGAAGCAGAGCGTACGGAGGGCAGAGCACGTGCCTCGAGGCAAGTTCGCCCCAAGGAAAGGGAGATTTCAGTCCCAAACCCTGCATCCAACAGGGTCAACAGCTTTGCTTCTGCAAACGTCGGTGCTCTCTATCAACAGTGAGGGAAGCTATGATCTTCTCTGTCTTTGGCTGGCATATCAGCAGAGCTGGCAAGGACTTGAGAGCCCTTTTCCAAGCAAGGGTGAAATCACTGGAGAACTACAACCGTAAGTCTGTACCTGCTGATGGGATGGACACCTGTCACCTCCTCTGCTACGAGGAAAAAGTGTAGTATGGGATTTGCGTGACACCGGAATCCCTCTTTCCCTACCGAATGCCTTCTCCTTTTCAAGGTCCCAAGAGCTCCAACTACTGATCAAGCTCCTGGCATCTAGCAAGCTACTGAGCACTGGCTGCACCGCAGTGACTGCTTCGTACAGCCTTCCTAGTCCAAAGCACGCTCAGCGGAACAGAACTGAAACTATTCTACCATGCAATGCTCCCTTAGCTGTGGGCTACGCGTGCAGACGCGGGCGCTCCCGGCCGCTCGTCTGAGGCGCGGTAACATCGCTGTGATCCAAAGCCTAAGTCAGGTCCTCATTAAGCCCGTTCCTCAGACGCTGCGTTTGCACTGTATTCCTGAACAGCTCTCTTCACCTTCCTAAAAAATCTAGGGCCTGAGAGGGGAAGGACTCTAACCCTTGCGTTATGATGAGGAAGACACAAGCAGGGACAAATGCTGCGTATCCAACATCAAAAAACACGCAGGATCTGATTTCTGGAAGGACTGAACGCCCACAGCTGCCGCCTGTCACTGCACCTGCGGAGCCAGGAACCCATCCCAGGGCTGCGGCCTCACTCGCGCAGCCACGACGCCCGACGTCTGAACACAGGCAGTGCTCAGCGGCTCACCTCTTCCAGGTTCTTGCGCACGCCCTCCAGGAGCTGGGAGCTGTCAGGATCCTGCACCACCTCCTGTGCTCTCTGCATATCTTGGCGCCACTGCTGCTTCGCAGCTTTCAGTGCCGTGTGCCTCTTCCTCATGGAGCGGGTCTGGCGCACCAGGAACTCCTTGGCATTCCTGATGGAGATCCCTTCTGCAGAGATGTAGCTCCTGACACTGCGTGAAAGAGACAGGCGTGCTCCTGGCGTTGTGCTGCCTGTGCCATCCTGCAAGCCCCGTGCAGCACCCTCCCCACAAACGGATTGTCAGCGCAAGGCACGCAAACCCAGCAAAAGCATTTGCTTGTAAAACCAAAGCAAAACCTCTTCCGGAAGGGGCTGGCATACAGATACTCACTGATCGAACTGGAAGTCGCTCTCCTCGTGGCTCTGAGAGGATGGGGAAGCCGGCTCTCTGGACGAGTGCTGAGGGGTTCAAACATTTCAAAAACTAAAAAATACGTATGGCAAACAGAACCCCAGGAGCCCAGAAGAATCCAATTAGGAGCAAAAATTCGGAACGGCATCGCCGTGGTATATCGCCCAGATCCAAGACCAGTGCCAGGGAAGTTCTTTATGGGAATTTGAAAAAGTAACAAAGATGTTTGTCTCCCTGCTTTTGCCTCCAAGGGCACTCAGGTATCCGACACGCCTTTGTCCCCCAGCAGTAATAGACAGAAGTCAACAAATACTACCGAACATACCGATGTCCCCTGGCAAAGAAAAATGCATCGCTGCATCTCAAATGACTTCGCACAGAAGGAGCTGGGGTTTTCAAGGGAGTTACAGCTTCAGATCTCACAAGGCAAACACCTTTACAGTGTGCTTTACTCACAGCTTGAATAGTTTCTCTCAGGTCTTCAACGTGGAGCTCAGCTTTCCGTCTCGGAGACTCCACACTTTCCTCTGCCTCCAGTTCTTTCAAAGTCTCCTGTTTGCTCCTGATGGCTGCCTCCAAGTCACTGCCCCGAGAAAAGGCAACAGTGGCAGCACTGGATTAGACCAGTGATCGATCTGCAATGGCATCCCAAGTGACCTCCAGTTTCCAGGAGGGAAAGAGCCGTGGGCGTGCAAGACAACACCCCTATCAGGGCTGTGGTGTGATGTCAAGTATAAGGCCTGCTGGGCAGGGAAACGTTGCTTCGCACCCAAACCCAGAAGCTCAGCTATCCTAGGAAGGAATCTTTTCTTTGCATTTCAATGCCCCTCTCAAAGCACCTTGTTAATCTCACAAGACAGACGTAGAGAAGACAAACAAATTAGCCTGAGAAGCAGAGGCAAAGGCACAGATGTGCACAGCGAGTTCTTAGCAGATCTGGAGACAGACCCCAGGAGCTCCAAGGCCTCGACATGCAGTAGAACCACTATGCGGATTCTGAAGGAATATGGCCCAACACACAGGAGGCTCAGAGGTAAGGCAGAGGTCCAGGTTAGGTTAGAGAGGTTTCTGTTAGGGGCATAGGGTAGCTTTTTTGCATTAGAGGAAGCTTCTCATCCACATACCTGATGCGTTTCTGCAGCCTCTGGCTTCGGGTCTGCAACAAGTCCACCTGGGCCTCCAACTCAGCTTTCTGGTCCTGCAGCTCTTCAAGAGACCTGCGCAGTTGCCGGATGGACTCAAGGAGGCTGGCATGCTCCTTCCTATGCTCCTCTAGGCGGAGCTGAGAAGCTAAAGCAGCTTCCTAGAAGAAAACCAGAAAACCCTCACAGTAATTCCCCAAAACCAAAATGAGAGGCACACAACGTGCAAGAGACGCTGCCTGCACAGTTCACGGGAGGACCCGGAGCTGCAAATGCACAAACGCCACACGCCAATCCTGGAAGGCCAGGACTGCGTCTTCTTTTTGGGAAACAGCTCTGAGCTATTCACACTCCCAGCAGGATGGCACTCCCGGCGGAGGCAGGGAGGGATTTTCAGACTCCAAATTTAGAAGCAACAGTTTGCTTTTTTAAAGCCAAAGTTCCTGTGCGCTCCCCTCACCCCCAAGAGAAAAGCAGCACAGCACCTATCCAGAGCCAAAACATACGTACCTCTCTTTCTAGCTCAGTCTGCCTGTCTTCATCCAGCAGCTGCTGCCTTTTCTTTCTCAGAGACTCCTCCTATATACAGATGAGAAAGTAGGTGAGTGTCAGAGCGAGGAGGCTGCTGATGCTGAGCGGCGCTTGAAGTACAGAGGTCAGGCCTGAGTCTCAAGACTCAACCATTCAAAACACCTGAGAATTGTCACTTTTGCCTTACTCCCCCCCCACACACACTCAAGATCCCCTGCCTTTATTTGATTTCAAGTGAGAAGCCGGAACTATTTCCATTCCTGTGGGAAGAACACCCCTCGCTGCTGAGCTGCGAGAGTATTCAAGGCATACGGCCATTTCTGCAGGGTCTTGCTTTTGTGAAGCTTCTGGTCGCCTCCAGCACCCCTCTACCTTTTTACTTCCTCACGCCAGTGCTGCTTGGAAAGGAAGAGCTGACAGAAGCAAGGTTACCCACAGCCCTTGGCACAGGCCAGGACTTAGAGATCTGGCAGGCAAGAGCATCAGCCAGTGATTCCTGCCAGCTCCACAGGAGCGATTGGAGTGCCTCCCTCTCCCACTCTTGCGCCCAAGATCCAGAAACACTCATTCCTTTTTTGCAGCAGCAGGGAGAGGAGGAGGTAAATCAGAAAGGGACTGACTAAAATCCGAAGTTCTGCGGAGCAGGACATGCTGCCTTGAAAGGCTTTTATGATCCCTCTGTTACAGCTGTCTCGCAAAGCAAAAGCACTGGCTTTCCCTGCAAACCTCAGCCATGAGGCCGTACCACAAGGAAGGTGTAGCCCTGCTCTGACTTGTGATGGAAGCTTTCCCCGTAACTTGGACGGCAGCAAAAGCCCTGGCTGAGCACTTGTGAAGAGTCCCCCACGAGGAAGCAGCCGGAGGAGCAGCACAGGCTAGGAACCTCTGCGAGCCCAACAGGGCTGACTCACCTGGCTAAGGAGCTGCACGGATCTGGCTTTGGCATTCTTCATGCGCGTTTCAAGCTCGTTCTCTGAATCCTGGAGTTTTCTTTCCTGCACAGAGATGCTGAGTTAAAGAGAGAATGGCACAAGTTCCTCGCTCACCAGGCGAAGCTCTGCCACCAGGAGGAACAACGGAAACTAGCCATCCCCAAGCAGCCAAGCCACGGCAAACTGCTAGGCAAAGCGTTCTCCTCACCTTCTCCCTGTGCCTGTGCTGCAACGCAGTAAGCCGCTCATCCAGCTCTGCCCGCAGAGCTTTCACCTCCGCCTCGTGCAGCTGTCGGAGGCGCACCGTCTCACTTCGCAGGCCTTCAAACAGCTCCGCTCTTTGCTTTCTCTCCTGTTTGTCGCAAAACACACGCAAGAAGAGCGGCTGAGTGAAGCACAGGGTTCTCCAGCAAGCCAACACAAACACACAGGACACACGCCCGCTGGAAAGGCAGCCCATCACACAGCAGCTCCTGAGCAAATGCTGACTTCAGCAAATTAAAACCTTGTGCTGACAGGGACAACATTGTTAAGGGAATGGCTCAAGGAAGGAGAAACAACCCATGAAACTAAGGTTTTGTCGCAGGCTGCTGACTGTACGCTCAAAGACGGGAGGCAGAAGGCTTTCCAGAACGGGCCCCTGCAAAAATGTGAACAATCTTCTCTCGTACAGTAGTCCACAAACACACGTGGAAGTTGCCTGCACAGAGGGTATTTTGACCGCTTATCTTTACAACCCTAGACGAAATTAATTTTAGATCAAGGCAGCAACGCCCAGCTCTCCTAGCAGAAAGGAGAGTCCCAGGTCTAGGAGTGGCTGAGACAGGCAAGCCTGGCAAGCGGCAGTGCCAGCCCGGGTACAGCCCAGTTGAGTGAGCCACGGCAGTCACCTCCCAGATTCACTGCTCTGCCCCAGCAGTACCTCCTCCTCATACTGAGCCTGCATCCGTGCGAGGACCTCCTGGTGCTCCTCTTTCATCCTCTCCATCTTCCTCTCATGGTCTTTTTCCACTTCCTGGCGTTTCTGTCTCATAAGCTCGCTGAGCTGCAGGGATAACATGGAAGGATATTTCCCCAACCTACAGCTTTGCACGCCAGTGGCCTCCCAAGAGATGAGCCTCTCACATGAGCGCAGGGACTGAGGTCCAGAGTACCTTCCAAGTGGGCTCAGGCTGTGGCCTGGGTAGTACAAAGCCTCACCCTGGCGAGGTGAGATGCTGCAGGGGTCTCCCTTCCCCTAAGGCACCACTGTCACCCCTGGGCAGGGGACGAGGCCTCTCAGACCTCACCACGCATCCAAGGAGAGAGGGTGAAGAACCCTCAGCAACCCAAGATGAATACTTGCCTCGTGTTCGTATTCTGTTACTTGATAGGCTTTTTGCTGTACTTTCTGCTCTGCTCTCTGCAAGTCGTCACGCAGCCGAGCCTCCTCGCTCCTCTGTGCCTCTGCGATCTGGGTTTGCAGGCTGGAAATGACCTGCCGTGAAAGCCACCCACAGAGGCTTGTCACCCTTCTGACAGATGCGGTTAGTGCCCTCCCACAGACAGCCAGCACCATGGCAGAGACCAGTGTGCGCAGTCTCGCCACCCCCTACTTGGAGCGTGTCCCAGTGCTGAGCTAGACCAGAACCACGTTTAGGAAGTGGAAAAAAAATGAATGCCACCCTCCCTGGCCACCTTTGGTGGCAGTGTGGGAAAAAACCCAATTTACATTCTAAGGACACCCTCTTTTACCTTACGATGCTTCTCTTCTGCTGCACATTTCAGCTGCTGGAGCTCAGTCGCAAACTGCTTCTCTAGCTCCTCTACTGCCTGCAGGAACACGAGCAAGACAGACTGCTGGGGACGTGCTGTGCAAGATGCGTTTGCAATTAACATCCGTCCACAAGCACCAAAAAGGCACAATGGTAAACCCCTTTCAGCCTGGATTACACACAAGGTGCCTTTACTCTCTGTGTGCTTTCCCTCCCAAGTGGGACGGTGCTTTTCCCTCTCTCCTCAACAGATCCCGATCATGCTGTGCTGGAAGGCCTACAGACTGCCTCCATTCAAGGACTCCAAACCCTCTGGACGACTAGAGCAGCCGCCAAAGAGGTATTCTGAGCTGATAAAATGGCTTGGTTTAGCTTCATCTTCAGATGCAATGTGACGATTTAGATAATTCTTTAATCACCGCTATAATAAAGATTGGGGGAGTACTCCTCCCCACCTCAGTCATGCCTCTAACAGCGTGCCTAACATCTTCCCTTTACGCTGAAGGCGTCCGTTGTTAAATCACATGCAGGCATTATTTAATCTCACCCCTTCAGCACTGCAATGCAAGCCAGGTCAGCATGCACAGCACGGGTCTGACCCGAGCTGGCCATAAACACCTCACCTTCTTCTTTTCCCTGTCAAATCTCTCCTTAAGCTCGCTCAGGAATTGTTCCTTCTCTTGTTCCAGCCCGATCATCTCTTTCTGCTGAGCTTCCTCCATTTCCAGCTTCATTTTCTCCAGAACAAGCTGCTGCTGCTTCTCCAGGCTCTCCTTCTCCATTACCTGCAGGGATTCCCACTCTTCTCTTAGTTTCTGCAGTGCGACCTCTTGCTCTGCCCTGGTAGGTTTGCAACGAGAGCAGAGACAAAAGCAAGTCAGAATTTGGTACCTTACCGCTGGGCCGCGTTTAGGAGCCAGAGCTGACAGCAGACACTGCTATAGGATAGGCCACGCGAGTCAGAAGAAACAGGGAACCACAGCACGCAGATTCACAAGTGTATCAGCTAAGGCTCTGGAAGTACACAGCGAAGCGGGCAGGTGGAGACGTACCTTTCAACTAAGTAAAAAATAAATAGCAAAGTGCGAGTTTTCCAGGGTCTGGCTCTTCTGCCTCCTCCAGTTGTTTTAACAGGCCTTAGCAGCCGTGCGGCAGAGGCATCCACTCAAACCGAGCCGCGCCGCCGAGAGCCGCTATCCTTGTACCCTGTCACTACGTGCCCCCGCGTTGCGCCTGCTCCAACACCACAGCAGCGCCTCTCTGTTGGTGTCCTCGGACGGGACGCTCGTGTGCTATCTGCTTATTTAGCAGGATTGGCTCCGCTCCGAGGCGGCAGAGCTGCTACGTCGAGGTCCATCAGTTTTACCTTCTACCAACCCACGGCTCCCCAGCACATACGGCATCACAGCTAGGGCCTCGTACTTACTACCGAGGCAGGGCACCAGCTATGGGAGGCTCAGGCCGGCTAGTACCTCCACTTCGAGTGGGTGCCGGTGGCATGCGAGATGCTTCCCTGCCAAACCAGCAGAGTTTGTGTCCCCAGGGACAGCAGCAAATCTTTTCACCTGAACTTCTCCTTCTCTGCCTCGGTCTCCGAGGTGATTTTGGCTCGCAGCTTGACAAGTCTCTCAGTTTCTTCTCTTCTGACACGCAACTCTTCCTCCTCAGAAACCTTTGCCAAATCTTCTTTTAGACTCCTGAGAGACGAGCAACCGGGGGAAAAAAAAATTTAAAAAGAGGTTCCGGAGGCTTTAATACCTTCAAACCACCTCCCAAGGCCTATAGATCAGCTGCTGCTCCCACTAGCTGTGCCTGCCCGTGATGCATTTCCAGGGCTCCCGACCATTAATTCTCCTCTGTGCCTTCCGAACCTGGCTGCTGGCACGGGAGACACAGCCCCCAAGCATCAAACTTCTGCGGCGCATTTTGAAAATGCACTATATCATCATAGGTGGCACTTGGGGTTTTTTCTCCCTGGTAAATGAAATCAGCTCCCATTAAATGGAAGCAGGCTCCCAGCCAAGGTACCTGGATGCATTAGTACATCTGTAAGCTTCGGATTTTTGTATAACACCCTTTTTACTACTGCTTTTATTGCTGCATAGACATTTTTCCCTTCAGGAGCAATTTTTGTGTTTTCCTTTGCACCCAGGAGAGCATTCCTGTGACATTTCGTGTCGGGATACGCTTTCTGGCTGGCTCGGTGTGCTAAGAACATAGGTATCAAGGCCACCTGAAATAAAATACAAGCCTTGAGAGAAAAATCCCCCCAGGGAGAGGCCCCAGGGCTGTTCCGCTCCCCAGGTTGCTATTAGATCCTCGTGCACTGGCTGGGTTTCGCACAGACATCCATGCCCTATTCCTTAAAGGCTTGTTTGGAAGTCCCTCTGTAAAACATACAGTACCAGAGTTTCAGATCGCTCCTCTGGGGTAACCTCATCTCCTCTAATGCTCCAATTTCCAGTCCTGTTACTACCATTTAGCCCCGGATTTGAACATCTGCCAGGTGGTAAAGCTCCACGCACTGAACTGGAAGCTTTTCCCAGCTTAACCATAAGAGACAGGTTCACAGCTCGGAAAGCTGCATGCGTCTCGAATCAGAGCTCGTCTTGCAGGACCAGGGAAGATACCCTCTTGCCTGTATTGGAACGCGCTTTCTGTGCTCTCCACGCATCTGCTTTAAGCATTACCAGCACTGATAGCAGACGTGCAGATCCTCACGCACAGGATCGTCTCTGCCAGGCAGAGTCCCGTGCTCCTCCTCCCCAAAAGCCTCGCTCTTGCCTCTTTTGCCCACAGCTCCGCAAAGGAGCGCCACTTCCAAGGCGGTGGCCTGTAACAGCACAAGCCTGTGGCCGCCAGCAATGAAACTGCACCTAGGAAAGGCTCACAGGAGAGCCAGCGGGAGGATGGAGTAAAAGAGGAAGGTACCTGAGGGATTGCTCTTTTTGCTGATGAAGCTTCTGAGCTTCCTCCTCCTCCTGCTGCCTCATCTCCTCCTGGAACTGCTGAATTTTCTCCTTTTTTGCTTGCAATAAATGCATTTTCTCTTGCTCCAGCTCCAGCTCCAGCTCCTTGGCTATTCCCTCCAGGGATCCTTCACTGGGCTGGTCCAAGGCCTGCTCGCGTTTGATCTCCTTCTCAGGCTGCCTACCAAAAAGAGAAAGCTCCTTTGGCAAAAGGGTGGCAGAAAACCGAGTAACACGGAAGGACGGCAGCACCCCCGCAAAGAGCATGAACTCCAAACCGAAAGCCTCAGAGCCACCTACTCTAGAAGCCTCGCCGTCGGCAAAGGGGACGGACGTGCAGAATCCCCACCGACTGCAGCCACTTGCAGGCTGCTGCGGAGCCCTCGCCGTTCGGCTGACGGGAGGTGAGGAACAGCAGCGTCGGTGGCTGCAGGGCACAGAGGCAGAAGGCAAGCTTGCTACAGGAAAGCGCTCTTTACAAGGCTGCGGGGGGAACGCGCAGCACTCGCTCGAGCTTCTGCGTAGCACGTTACCTCAGGTAAGAGCTCGGGGACGCCCCCACGCACCGCTGGTGGGCCCTCTCGTTGACTCCCAGAGAGACTCCGACTGATGAATTATTAAACCCAGTCCTAGCAGCACTCCGGTCCTGAGTAACTCGTATTTTGGCCCACTAGAGCTCACCTTGCAAGGGCAACACGGTCTCACTTCATGAAGGACCTGGAAGCTAGGAAACCCTGGCTAGGGCTGCCAGGCACAAGAGCAGCTGCAGTCAGTACCTGTTTTCAGCCCCGGGATTGGCAGCGCGCTTCTGATGGACCAGGTATTTTTCTGCAATTGCAATCTAAAGTGCGCTGGGAGTTTGCCAGCTCTAGGCAACAGAGAGCCCTAAGTGCTCCAAAAATTCAAAACCAATCTGTTCCTAATTAAGTTCTTTCAGACGGAGCAGCAAAATTATAAGGTCTGAGAGAGGCTGAAGGGGAAGGAGGGGAAAACGAAGATTAGTCTAGGAAAAGACTTTTTATTCTTTGCTAGCGCAGGCCGGTGCAGCAAGGTCTCATCGTGCTCCAAGACCGGCAGCGTAAGGCGGAGGGACTTCTGTTTTGCCAGGAATGGGGGAAACAACAGCCCAGTAATATAGCCTTGAGTCAAAAGGGGAAAAGTCACTTATGCAGCCATTAGTAAAAAGAACAAGAGAGAGGAAGGAGTAGTTGGAAAATCCCGCTTCACTAGCGCTCCCCCATAATGCTACGTGCTCCAGGCACAGCTGCAGAGGTGCCTGCAGAAGGTGTCGTTTATCAGGCAAAGCAATTCCGCCCCTTCCACCTTTCTAATCACGTTCTTCCTTTTGCCCCAGTTCTTGCTTAAAGAGATCCAGCCAACACACACACAGTTGCACAGCTCAACACAATTCCTAACAGAAAAAGGGAGACGCTGTGCCGGTCTCCACATCAAAGATTGCTTCTCCATCACTTTGTCCTGAGAGACGCGCTGCCTATTTTCTCCAGCTGCATCTGCTGATCTCTCATCTGACACAGAAAGCAAGCTCAGCACAATCGCTTCTGCTGAGATCTTCTATCGCAGTGGAACTGCGGGTGCGTATCTGCAAAGACCATCAATTTAGGACAGCAATAGACCACTGGCTTTTGCAGGGAACCTGAGCTCTACCCTCCTGCGCTCTGACCTTATTATCGCAAAGCAACCCATGTTCCCAGTGACTGGGAAAGAGGGGCGATTTGTTGGGTTTTGCTGCTTCCCCCCGGCCTCGGCACCGCTCAGCAGGTGAACTCGGGACTCTGCTTGGAAGCGCTTATCAAAGGAGGGCGAATGCTTGCAGCCTTGTTAGCGCCACTGGTAAAAAGGAGGCTTTTCCGCGTACAAAGCGAGCGGCTCTTTCTCTGTACCACGGAGTCCCGCGCCGCAGAGCCCAAGGGCTGAGCTGCTGTTCTCGCCCTCCCCGGTACAGACTGTTCGCTTGGCACTCTTGCCAGCGGAACAGCTGCTTGGATTTGCATATGGAGAAGTTCGCGCTCTGCTGTGCCCACCAAACCGCATCTCCTAGCGTGCTGACTTCACACGCCAACTTCAAACACCACAAAGGGGAACAAAAGGACAAAAGCTGCTACGCCTACATCACCGGGGACTTAACTGAGCCCTTACGCTTTCTGCGGGGCAGCAAGCTCCTCCGGACTGATCAGGCTGTCCGGCGATCCCTCCTCCGGCTCCCGGGCCGCAGCCTCCTCCGGATTGGGATTTTCTAAAGCAAAATACTTCTCTTCTGACGTTTCACGAGTGCTTTGATCCCTCTCACTTTGCAGCACAAAACAAAGGGTAACAGAAGACCAGATTAACACAGATCAGACTCTCGTGGCTGCCGCAGGTACACGAGACGAAGGGAAGACGGGATGCGCAGCTGACGTAGATGGGCTCCGAGCCATGCCTGCCAACGGGACCCGGTTGTCCGGCACGGGGCTGCCAAAGGCACGGCAAAGCTCCAAACCGTGCCCGCCACCTCAAGCCCTGCCAGGCTAACAGGCAGCTGAGGATCTGGTGGGTGTCAGTCTCAAAATGCTGGATCCCTTCCCTGGGTTCTCCCCCTGTCTTTGCAAGTCCTTCGAGAACTTCCCCAAGATAAGTCAGCCCTATTAGCAATACCCTCGCTGTTGTCCAAGTTACAGATGGAAATATTGGCAGGCATGTTTACAACTACAGTCCTACTTCATCCTGGAAGTAGAGAGAAGAGAGACAAGGCAAGCGTGAGCTAGCTTTACAGGCAGAGAGGAGGAGAGGATGCACAGCTGGGAAGCAGGTACCGAGTGATAAGGAGACAACTCCTGCAGGCGGAACACATTTTCGGGGACCTTCACGTGAACCGCTCCTCTGAGAACAAGGCTGCAAATCCCAGGTGCGTGCAGCCAGCCATTAAGATGGACCGCAGCGTCTCCTGTTCACAAGTCCTCCTGGCACAGGCAACAGCTTCTTGGTTCCCAGTGCCCCACAGCAAATGTAACTCGGGGGGGGGGCTAAGAGCTTTGAGACGATTCACCTCTAAATGCCACGTACTGCAGCTCTCGGAGGGAGGGGAGCGGCTCGAGAGAGCATGGAGCTCACCGCTCAGCACAGTGTTTCAACTGTTTTCAACAAGTCGCCGCAAACAGACGGAACACAGCTCCCCTAGACATCCTAGTCCTCACAGTGACTAAGGGCTTGGACACCAGCATTGCTTTTGGGGTACCAGCTGGTGCGCTCGAGCAAGTTGTCCACGTACCAGGATAGAAAATAGCTTAATGCTCACACCTGGTCAACCAGTGACTTGCTCTAAGCCACCTCTCTGGAAGGAGGTGGAAGAGAACCGTTCACATTGGAGCTGGACTCCCCTGCCGCCACTAACCGGCACCAGGCTGGCCCGGGGAGCCTTCAGCTACAGGCTCTGCCCAGTGAAGAGCTGGCAGCCCAGCAGGACCAGCACTGGCTGAGACTGGCGGCTGCCTCAGAACCAGTCTGAGGTCTGTCATCAGGCAACGGCCAGTGGCTAAGTCTTCCATGCGTAAACGCCACAGAGCGCACCACTCAATGTTAACAAGTTCAGAGCGTCTTGGCAAGAGCGTGACTTTCGGAGCCTTAGAGGGAAGTCAGGTAGCCGTAAGGGAAACAGGAGCCAGCTCCGCATCTGGGGCGGTCTCAAGGAAAAGAAAGGCAGGCAGCTTTGCTGCCTACCCAGCCGGAAGGTGAAACGAAGCTGAAATCTGCTGAGGCAGTACCAAGGGGGTGGCAGGAGAAGCGAGAGGTTTAGTGGGAAGGACCCTGTGAGCAGCTGCAGCCCCTCGGGGTGTTCTACAGGGGACGCCTGTACAGGTTACAGCGACCAGAGCAGAGCAGGGGCAGACAGACAGGAAAGTCAGCCGGAGCTAGAGCTGTCTACACCTCCTTTGTTACTCTGTTTGTACCATACCTCTCAGCAGCTTTTGTTCTTTTGCTCTGCTCCTCCTCTATACTGGCTTTGCTTTGGTCTTTTTCCTCTTCTCCCAGCTCCTGGGCCTGCAGGTAAAAGCAAACAGTGTGGAGTTTGCCGGCTCCTTCGCCATCAGAGCCTCTCAGGACCTTGCGGTGGTTCTGCTGAAGGGCAGCACCGCTCTGGTCCAGCGCACCAGCACTGAACAAACGGCACCCACGGGCGGCTCCAGAGCGCCCAGCCGAAGGTGCCAGCCTCCCCTCCTGCAGGTAACCAGGGGGCTCAAATCATGAGCGGAACGCCTTGCAGGAACGGCTCCGGCAGCCCAGCGGAGAGGCCTGGGCGCTCAGCTCTCCGGGCTGCGCTAGGTTACGGCCTGGGGGCTGCTTTTCAGTACGGAAGATGAACTCCCTGCCACCGCTCGGCCCTCTGGACACACGCTGGGATTTTTCCCCGAGACCGTCTTGGATATCCAAGTAAGACTGAGCTCCCTGAAGAGTGTAGGGGAAACAAAATAATCTCCTAAACCAAACGGGAACGTCACACACGTGAAAGTGGTGTGCTGCGGCCGCAAAGCACCCTGACAGGCGTATTGGCTGTGAGCGGAATCGCAACAGGACTCGGTCCCGCCTCGCATCCTCGTTCTCAGGCAGGTTGTGACGAGCCGTGTACACGCAGGCGCACCCGCCCAGGGGTTTCTGTCTACTCGCTCCAGAAGACGTCAGTTTGGGTGCTGCTAAGGAAGCCAGCCCCCTCGCTAACACGCTCTGAACAACTTCGGTTGGCTTATTTATGACATAGTAAATACTTGAAATACGAACAGCAAATATGTGAATGTGAAACAGGCAGCTGCTCCTTCTCCCGCCCGCCAGCTACCGGGCACCTCTGTCCCTGCAGCAGGCGCGCACGGACGTCCACTGCGCAGTTCACCTGGGAGGAGGAGGAGGAGGAGTTCCCTCTCCGAGCTGTCAGCCCTACCTGGCAAAGCTGCAAGGGCTCACCCTCCCTGCGGAGGATTCTGGTCCCCAGAAGAGTAGCCCACTGATAAGTTCTTGGGGACCACAGAAAGAGCGGGTGAGCTCAGCCCTTGTCGTGCAGCAGCGTACCGTGAAGCAGGGCCAAAACAACACAGAATTAAACCAGCAGTAATTTACGCAAGCGTTCAGTGGAGCAACCAACAGAAGGATTCCCTGCAAGTGCTGTCGCCTTCCATCACGTCAGCCCGGTCAGAGCTCTCCCGGGCCGCTCCCCCTCCCAGCCTCCCTCCTGCCCCAGTGTAAATAATGACTTCAATTCCCGAGAACCGAGGAGCTCAGCAAATGTTTCCTGGCTCAGAACGGGCTCTGTCACTGCCGCCTGAGAAAGGAAAGACGCCAGACAAATGGAAAACCAGATTTCCTGGGAATAGGGATAGCCAGTCACAGGGTAACGCTGCTGAGCCCACGCACGGGGCCGGTGCTGCGCTCCTGCCCGACACACCGGGACCAGGAGGGTGGTCCCTCCCCAGAATCCGCAGGCTGCGGGAATCTCTGGACCCGTTTGAGAAGGTGAGGACAGCACCTGCCCACGGGGAAGGGGGGCTGATTTTAAGCCTTGTCTGTCAAATTGCCAGAGCCTTGCCTCTCCTGTTGCCTCAGCATCCCCAGCAGTCCCAGTACGGCAAGTGGCTTCGTGCTCTGTCCCGCCTAAATGCCAGGCTGCGGCCCACGGAGGAAACCGCACACGCTCACAATGCAAAGGCAGCCTGGTGGCCAGGGGAAAGCAGGGTGACAGACGGTTGGCCGTCTCCTCCCTCCGCGCAGCACAGTTCCCAAGGGACCTCAGCAGGAGGATCTCCGCGATCTCCAGCACGCATCCGCTGAGATGGCATGCCTGCTTGCAGCTCCTCACCACCGTGCCCTCAGCGCAGCAGCGGTGCCAGCGAAGCAGGATGCCAGCACTTTAAATGCCTGCTAAGTGAAGGGTGAAAGGAGCAGCCTCCCCACTGCCAGCGGAGAAGCCGGGTCTAGCAGGAAGCAGCCCACACGGCCTCTGTCATCACTTCACCTCATTGCCAGAACACGCTAACCAAAACCCTCCCATACTTACTCACACAGCTGACAGAGGTGGTCTTTTTTGAAAACAGACTATTTTGCCAATATATTCAAAGCAAGGCAAGCTCACTACGGGGAAGCAAAGACATTCCTATAAGCCAGAGTCTCATTTCAGACTAGCCTCTGTCCGCTGCCACAAAAGAGCAGCTGCAGTCCTGCAGGGAGCACCATTTCAAATCCACCTCCCTCCTCAAGACAGGGCTGTAATGAACTCGAAACGTGCCTGCTCCAGCAAGACATTTGTATGCACAGTGATTGCGCTGCAGCGAGAGGGAGAGGGGGAGAGCACAGCAGGCGTATGTTTTGTTTTCCCTTCAGATCTGATTACGCTCATTATTAGGCACAAGAGGACAGGTGTATTCTCCAGACACAACCTTGCAAACTGGATTGCTCCTCTCTGCTGGACAGGTGGTGAGCTTGCCACTCGAGGTCTCCTCCAGCGCAGCTGATCTACTCACTTACAATCAGAGCAAGGCTGAGTAACCCCAGCTGGAGCCCGACCCTCCGCCTCAGTGTGCGCACGCTCTTCCAGCCAACGCGCCGAGGAGCCGGGGTGCTGCGGGAGAGGGGTAGCTGAGAGGGCTCAGTGGGAACGTGGGGCTGAGGAACCGACTCAGTAACGTGCCGAGAAGACAGGCTAAAACCTCAAGGTGCACAGTAATCTTCTTCAGGCAGAATCGCCCGATCGTAGCTACATCCCGGGCTAACGTGATACAGTAAGCGGGCACGTGCGTGCCTACAGACGCTCCTTCGCGCGCCACAGACTCGCTGAAAGGAGCCTACTTCCCCCTCTACGTGTAAGCAGGCAAGACAACCAACGCTTAAAAATAAACTTCCCTATACCAAAGTCCATTGGAGGGAGTTAACCTCCTTCTCTTCCCGTTTATGCTACTGTGTTCTGTTAAACAAATCCTTTCCATCTGCTGAAGAGAAAGAAAAGGAAAAATATACTCACAAAAGAAAAATGTAAAGTAGGCTCCACTTCCCACCATTCCCCAGGAAAGCCATTCATCTTGTACTGGGGCCGGGAAAGCACGCGTGAGCATGCACACATGCCCCCCTCACTCAAAGAGTACGTTCTTTGTGTAGCTACCTGCATCCCATCTCCGCGGCAGAAACAACGCGCTAGTAGTGCAGCTCTAACGCCTGCCCCGCGATAGGCAGGGCGCTTGACACGTCACCCCCGTTTGCCTCTGCAAAGCCTTTACGCCAGTTCCGTCATCCTGGGCTTAGGGCACCGCAGTACGGTGTTTCACCCTGCCTATTCCCAGACCGGGCCCTGGTCCCACATACAGCACTCACCTTGCACGTGGGGCTGTCCAAAACAGGAGACAGAGCCCCCACATCCAGTACCTGCTCAGAAAGCTGATTCGGGAAACCCAGCTCCTAAAGAAGAAAGCAGAAGAGGATCAGCACCTAATGAGCATGCGCACGTTTTACCACAGATCCTGACAGATGAGGCCAAAATCCTAACACAGCCTGGAATCCGCACTCCCCGCCCCACTGGCAGCACGTGTTTGTTTTGTAGCACCAGGTATTCGAACAGTTAGAAAGCTTTACAGGACATAGCAAGTGGCTACACGAAGACTCAGGCCCGCATCCGAGCATGGGTCATATCTGTACTGCAGACAGATGGCTCTGTTAGTGGCTTGAGCAGCAGCCAGCTGGGTTTTCTCTCCTTCCCAAGGTGCAGAGGCACAGGCAGGCAAGGTGCTTTATGCAGAGCTACCTGCGGGGACGATGGCAGGCAGGAGCGCTCAGTAAATCAGGATTCCCTACGGGCTTGGCCACTGGGAACGTGCCACGCGGAAGCTCTCCTCACTGATGGTCCCCGAGGAAACTCTCCCTGCGAGGCCAGGGGACGGCACTGCCACAGAGGGAGGACACCGTGGGGCCGCGGGGCAGTGAGCTCTGTCACACTACCGGTGCACGGTGCCTCCATGCCACCGACCACAGCAGGCAGGGGTGCCACACAGTACTTCCAAAGCAAGCGGCGGATCTTCCCCAGCCTCTACTGCTCTCCTTGCTGGTACCGCTGCAGATTTCCCGAGGTTTTTTTCCGAAAAGGCAGCTCCGAGTTGCCCACAAGCTGCCTGCTCTCCAAGGGAATTCTCGCTCCTGGCAGACTCCGGGGGTCCTTGCACCCGGCTGCACACGCGGAGTGCGTGTCTGTGCGCGCGCATGCCGACAAGCAAGCACTACAAAAGACATTGTCTGAGGCGGCAGCCGCTTGCCAGCACACAGGCTTGTACTAGCACTGATAAATAATGATATTCTCAGCCGTTTGCTGGCCATGCTGCCTCTGCTCCCACTGGCAGATGGCAATGGCATTTTCCTGTGGAGATGAAGAGATGCTGATGGGCATCTCCCCCCGCCATCTCAGGGCTACCCGCCTGCATCCTCTCCCTCCGGGACCTTCAGGAGCCAGGTCTCCCGGCCATACAGACTCCCCTTAGAAAAAGCTGCCGAGCCCCTTAAAGCATATTTTTTACACTGCTTATTACTTTTCTTTTTGCAATTATCTGAGTACAGTGCCAGCTCTAAGTGACCTACTTTTGCAGGGATATTACCTCACCCAGAGCCAGAGCCTGCTAAGCGCGGGATGATGTTGCCGGCCTGTGCCACAGCTGTAAGGTCATTGCTTAGCAGTTAAGGAATCGGGCAGCTGGACCGCACAAGGTGGGCAGAGCATTAACTGGCTGCACGTTCCCAGAGGAACATGAAGCCCACACCCAAAGGAGAAGGAGCTTTTAGTGACTCACCACAGGCTGAATCAGCTCCTGGTCGGAGTGGTTAGAAGCTTGCAAGTCCTCCCCACAGTCGCTGGTCTCGGATGCCTTTGAAAGCTGAGAGGAGATATGCATTAGAGCCTGTACGTGTCTTGCCCCTGCAGCTTCACCCAGGCGTTTCCAAAAAGATGCCAACTGATACCAGGCAGACAGGCCTGGCCTCTCACGTAGGGACGAAGAGGCGATTGAATATCACAGGAAAGACACCAAGGGTGTGACCCACAAGACAAGCACAAAACACCACGTCACAGAGATAAAGGACTGGGGAAGGAGGGCAGGCAACGGGACTGGGGAGGGCAGAGAAGTGCTCTTCAAATATCCCCGATAAAGGGCTCTTGACTACTGTCCTCTGTTCCTCCTGCAAGGATCTCTGCAGCTCTGAAAGCTCCCCAGCCCGCCACACAAACGGGCCAAGCCACACAGACCAGTGCGACGGTCTTCGAAGGGCTTTAGAAGGGCACCTCGCCACATCCAACAGCAGCGAGGACTGCTGTGTTCCCAGCCGCCGTGGAGCAATGCTCGGGTGCGAACGCCCACGTGGCCCCGCTGACTTCAGCAGAACCACCGGGATGCACAAAGCAAGCAGGTAACTGCTCGTAAAGCAGAGCCTTCACCTTTAAGCTCTGCAGGACAGCGCGTTTTCCAGGCTCAGGTTTATAGCTTATCGTTTCTTAAAGCCATCACACAGCAATGGAACTAGAAAAATCATCAAGATGAGCGGGAAGGAAGCTAGATTGGAAAGAGGGAGGTTTTTCAGCTCTCATATTCTAACGTTTCTGGAAGGCGCTGAACAAGAGTGGTTAGCGTGCGCCTGGCTGGCACCCCAGTTGCAGGGGCTGGGCCATTAACCCGTCTGCACCTTGCACCCCTTCATGGTTCTTCTCCGGCCCGAGGCGAACGCAGTCAAAGTTCAGCTGCCTGCATTCGCCTTTTGCAGGTTCTCCTCCTCCCAGAGAGCGCTAGAAAAGCAGCGGGCAGACTGGAAGGTCCCATGCTTGACGGACTTGAGCTACAGCTCTGGAGCCAGCCCCGAGGCACCATCCCTCCCCGCTCTGACCTCGCGCCTCCCCGTCGCATCCTTCCGCGGAGCTGCAGATATCGCAGCTGGCAGCTCGCTTTACGCTTTTGCCCCATCTCTGCATAAGCTGAGAGAAACAACAGAAGGAGAGAAACAAAGCAGCACGGACAGCTGGGCTTGGTGTGAACTTCATTATGAAGCCTGCTTGCTTAGTACAGATGGCAGCACTGAAAGCTGAGACTTATTTCTCCTCCAAGACTCGAAAGATGCGTCACAGTTCAGGGTTTTTGCCTGTCGGTTGCTTTGGACAGCACTTCGTGTAAGCATAAAAGAACCATTTCCTAGCTCCATAGCGAAGATGCCGACACGGGAATTCAGAGCACTTGTGCCCTCCCCAGGAACACCCTGCTGACTAGGAAAGCACTCACGCTGACTTAACAGAAAATGAGTCAGTGCTCGAAGAGCTTTCCTGAATCAGGGCCTCACAAAGCAACGGGAACAGCCACAGCAGCTTCCACAGCAAGCCCAACCCATGCAGGCAGGTCTCTTACTTTGCCAGCATCCAGCCTGCTGTCTGTTTTCAGATCAGCTGCTGCTTCTTCCCTCATTTCATTCACTATCTTTTCATCAACAGACACGGTGTCGACAGTGGCGGCCAGGCTCGCCAGCTGATCTGCCTCAGCAGCTTCAGCAGCTGGAGATGCGGCTCTGGGCTGCCCAGGACCGCTGGGCACGTCTGTCCCTGCCGCGCTCCCTTCCCCTAGAGACTGCGGCAGCTCATCAGCTGCAGAGATGTCACCTTCCACCTCAGCATCTTTCTTGCCCAGTAGTTCATTCCCAGCGAGCTTCCCATCGGATTCCTCCTTGTTCTGGCCAGGCGGGCTACTGTCAGCATCCCCAGGAAGGGCTTGAACTGGAGTCGGAGGGCGCGCAGCGTCAGAATCCAAGGAAGGCTCTCGCCCTTCTTCAGCGTGTGTTGATTTAAGAGACTCGTTCTAGGCAGCAAGTCAAACACAATTATAGCTACAACATTCTCTGCCTCCTCTCCAGGAGGATGCAGAGGTCAGAAATAGCATGGGTTCTCCCACAGCAAGAAGCAAAATCGCAAAGCTTTGGGTGACTTCAGGACCAGTTTGATTTCTTTGCATACAGTCCCTTTCAGAAACAAGGACTTCATTAAGATAAACCACACTCATTTCTTGCGCCCAGACTTTTAATCTGTGGCTCTTTCATTCTCAGGGTCTCAGTGGGTAAGAGTTAGCAGTGGCTGCTGCAGGAGCCATCAGCCCCTGGGAGCACCCTACGTGCTCTGCAGTATGCCTATCTCTGCTTCCACATCGGATCTGTTCAGAGACGGAAGCGTGCAAGAGACTAATACTGGGCCTGTAACTTCTGCCTGAAATTACAACCAGAGGCGAGCACGCAGGATGCAGTCATCCACCTTCCAGAGGGACAAACGTGAGGGCAGGCACGGCTCTGAGCTCAGAACCAGGCCGTGACTAGGTAACACGCTAGACTGAGAAAAGGCAGAACCCACTGGCCTCGGGAAGCAACAATCCCCGATTAAAGCTTGGTCACCCAAAGCTTGGACTGCCTCTCCCAGCAGTGGGGAGGCCCACAAAACTCACATTAAAAAGCGCGATAGCTGGGAGGAAGCAGGAAAAGGTTCCCTCATCAGTATGCAAACAAAACTGCTAGCACGTCCTACTTTCTCGCTGTTTTATTAATGCTGTGGTGTCTTGTCAAACATTAGCTGCGTCCTGTGTACAGCGTGTACCATACACAGACCGCATATTTTAACGATGTATTTTTATCAAAGTGCAACTGGAACGCTGTCAGCTTTAAACCCGGAGCTGCGGCAAACCAACAGAACGTCTCCTGGCACATCGTTTGTCTGGGAGGCTTCTCAGGGCTGAGAGCGCCATCCATCAGGCTACAGAGGAGGGCAGAGAAATCAAATGGCTGGGTACTTCCCAAAAAGCTGCAGTTCAGAGCCTCACCTGCAGTCCGCCGGGTAATAAATGGAAGCCTCTGGCCCCTTTCCAGTTGGGTGCCTGGTTAGCAGAGGTTCACAAACACGCCACTGAATCACGAGCCAGCCACACGAGGCTCTGCAAAGGCCTCGACAGCCTCCTTATTCCAGAACCCAGAAAAACATGCGCAAGCGGCATTTCTGTAGCGTTACTCCAGTGGAGGAGTGACTCCTCGTTATGCTTCCTTTTGTCTGGGGATTAGGGCACGTGGAAAGACCGGTCACTAGTTGCGCTCCCGTTGGGACAGGCTCACTTTTCCTGAGCCGGGACATCTGAGAGTGCCCGAGGACAGATATGCCAGGCGAGACCGCTCAGGATCCCTATGCTTCAAGACAGCACACAGGTATTTCCCTTCAAGGAGCACACGCACCACGACAGAATATACCAACGTGTCCAGTAGTACTGGGCACACAAAAAGGCTTCTCTCCAGGCAAGTCTACCTCAGTTACTAGAATATCCCAGAATCATTTCTTTAGCTGGTGGAATCCTATTTTAAGGACAGATACAGACAAAACCCTTGTGAACGTTACACCTTCATGACCAGAAGCGCAACCCTCCAGAAGAGGGAACTCTGCCAATCAGACACACAGGCGGAGGAGGAGGAGGGAGGTCTTCCTCATGCAAAACCAGACTATCGATTATTCTATGGACTTCAGAGCTAGCACAAGCCAGGCAGCTTATAATTGGCTTTAGCTGATCTTTTCACAAGCTGTAACGCATTTTACCTGCAGCTGAGTGACACTAACCGATGAGAAATTTCTGCCTATCAAACCATTGCTCCCAGCGATTGGCGTAAGGCCGGAGAAAAGCACATCACTACCAATGGGACCAGCTTTTGGAAAGGCATCTGATCCGGAGGTGAACAGTCAGCATGAACAGCAGCCGCCAAAACGGAGCCCTACTGATGCCGGGAAACAGGACGACGGTGCCACCTCTTTGGACTTTAACACCTTGGAGGTGAGATATTACCACACGCAATTTCACATTCTTCCTACCTTTAAAAGGGAAAAAAGAAGAGGACAAAATCTCAAAGGCATACAGCACGCCTTTGAAAGGTGATGCGCTCCCCCTCGCTCACTGATTTCAGGCTGTTCTCGGGTACGGAAGGACCGAGAGAGGGTCAGGTTTGCCAGACCTCATCCAGGCAGCGTTTGCCCTTGGTTTTTTAAGTTCACACCTCTCTCCGTGCACGTAACTCTTTAATTAGCCAGCAAAAGAAACAAACCAAGCAGCTACCAGATCCACGCCACAACACTAGAAGCTGCCTACTGCGTGCAAAGCTTCAGCGCCATCATGCAAGCAGGACCGTGATGTCAGAGCCTCTCATCACCTCTCTCAGGCTGCCAGCTTCCTCCGCAGGACTCCTTTGGCGCTGGACATGAGCTTCAGCGACGTCAGCTAACCGGCCGCCACAGTCTTCCTCCTCTGCTCTGCTCTTCTCCTAGTGGGTGGGGTAACACATCCACCAGCAACAGTCCTCACACCACCTTAGCGAGCTGGTCGGCTCACCCGCCTGCGACAGGTCACCACCCTGCCCATCACCCACTGCATGCACCCCTGGAGCAGAAAGCTCTCCAGCCTATGCTCGGGAGCTCACAGGCCCAGATTCCCCCAAAATCAATCTGGTTATGCCCTGCAAGCTTTACTGCTGCTGCTTTTCCTGCTGGCCAGCTCGCTGAACCCGCTGTTCCACCAGGCTCTTCCCAGCCCAGGACTCCCCACGAGCCGTGGCTCGCTGCAGCAGCTCTCAGCCACGCTCCCCCAGCACGGGAGAGAGCAAGGCTAGGACCACAGCAGCCATTCCGCCCCTTCCACTAGTCATCCCTGCGCTGCTATTTCATGGATGTCTCTGTTTCCTGGGAACCAGCAGCGCTGCTTCTGCACACAGACCTCTGCAGTAACGCACAAGCTGTGTTGCGCAATGTTTACTGACAGAGACGGCTCCCTTTCACACATCTCCATCTGGGAAAGAAGCCTTGCAGGGTAATTTCCCACCGCACAAAGGACCCCCTTGACTCCCACTGTTTACCCAGAGACTGACCCGTGCAGAAGGTAGAGCACTGAACCTCCCAAGCTGCAAGCGCTGCATCAGGGGATCACTTCTGCTGCCATGGGACCCTCTCCCCAGGCACCCAGAGATGCTTCCAGACCTTCTCCTCCTCTTGCCCCTTCCAGCAGTATCCCAAAGCCCTTTTGCATTTTAGAGCAGAGTCTCACAAGTCTGCAGCGGCTACTCCATCTCAGAGGAATTCGGAAGGCAAGAGAGCTGGGTTCAGGTGAGAGCTAACCCCACGAGCAGCCAAGCAAACCAAGCCGCCCAGAAGCGGCCCTCCTTCCCAGAGTACATTCCAACTACTGCACATAAACCTCACAGCTCGAGTTTTCCAGCATCTGAGTTAGGTTTCATTTCAGTGCCTTTTCCCCAGTTAAATGACTCCAGGAAAGCCCACTGGGGGGGGCAGCATTTCTTTCCATCTCTCCCCCCTCTCCCCCAGACACTCGTGCCACCTTCGAGGCAGCCTTCGCTCTCGCCCAACATCTCGCGTCTCAGCAAGTTGCTAAACCCACATGCTTATTTTCTTTGAATATAGGTATTCAGCCCCGATCCACACGCTACACAAAGCCAGGTTTTTTTCATCACTTCACCTCATTACTGCTTAGATTTCCACCCCCCCGCCGCTCTAGGGCTTGCTACACAAATGCTGTCCTCCTCTCCGTTTTGTAAGGAAGCTGGAGAACGGCTTGGGCTGCAGGCGGAGGCTCGCTCACAGGAACGCTTTTCTACTGCCATCTCATGGAACTACAAGTGAATTATAGTTTCCAGTGGGGCACTAATATCTTATCAGGACTAAGATATCACCCATCTGGGTTAACAGAGCCTGGCTGTTGGGCGGCAACTGCCATTTCAGTAGATTCCTGAAGCCCTGCCGCAGCACTGAAATGCCAAGAGGGCTCTTTGTTCCTGGACACATTAACATCTCAGTGACAAATTGGGCCCCACGGGCTGCCTGTTGTCTGGAGATGAGAGTCGGGCCTTTCTGTTTTGCATCCACTTTCGCATAAGCCTTTGCAGTTTCTGCCCAGCACTGTGAATGGGTTCTCCAGCAAAGTACTTTACAGCTTAATTTTCGTATGCTGGGAAAAGGATAAGGGAAATATTGTAAAACACTTTAAGAGAAATTAATTTGCCTTTCAGATACTGGAACAGAATTTTCAAAGCGGTGAGAAAGGATTAATGTCAGCGCAAACAGTCGGGCCGAATCACCCGAGCTGCTTGCAACGAAGTTCCCATTGTGCCCTTGTCGTCTTAAGCCTGATCGCTGCTAAGAAAGCGCAGGCAGAGAGCGAGCGCACAGCCGCAGGGAAAGCAAAATGTCTGCACAAGGCCACGCGTGTGCCGAGCTCGTTGCTGACGCTCTGTGTCTGAGCCGCGGAATTTATCAGCGGTGCAAGAAGAAAGCCGCTCTTAGGCTGCCACAGAGAAGTGGCCGCGTGTGGTCCGCATGGAAGCTTCTAAGATTCCTGTGGAGCTGAGCGACAGTGCAAGAATGGCATTTCCAGACTACGTTCCCCTCTCCTCTCCCCAGTGCCACCACTGCAACTTCAGCTGAGAATGAGCCTTCTTTCTACACGTGCTAAAAAGCGACGGGGAAGCAAGCCGTGCCTCTTCCCCAGCGAGCCTTCCTCCCACAGCAAGCGCAGGGGCACCTCTCCGATCCGAGACCCTCTCCTTTCTGCTCTTCCTTGGAAGAGCTGATTTCCAGCTTGCCCATCTCACCCATATGGCTCTAAGCTTCTCTCTTTCTTCATTCAGAAAGAAAGCAAGCTCCACGCCGTGCAAAGGCGCCGTCTCCCCAGATCCCACCTACCAAACCGCAAGCATTCTCCTTCAAACACAAACCCGCCTTCGATACCCACACCGCTGTCCCCTGCAGACCGCATCTGGCTTCTCACACGCTCCCCCCAGCCCTGCTCCAGGTTGTTCCTGCTCATAAATGACACATGAAACTCGTCCCTCGGGCTACGCTCTCACCCCCCAGCCCAGGCACTGGCAGGGCAGTGCCGCAGCTCCTCTCCTGCCCGTCTCACATCACCCGCGTTCCTACCTCAGAGTCAAAGCTGCCTCCCAGGGCGCTGACATCCATGTGCAGGTTTTTGAACAGTCTCGCTGTCCCATGGAGACTCTAGAGGCAATAGAAAAGGAGATGGCCGACACTGAGTTCTGACCCCTGCGATCCCACAGGCCGCACAGGAGGAACCGGGGTTCCTGATCAGTGCGGTAAGGCAGCAGAGCCGTAGCAATATGCCAAGGCAATACGCCTACAGCCACTTCGTTTTGGAAATACAGTGTGGCAGGCGCCGATTGATAGGGAGTACGGGGAGAGACCAGGATTAGAGGCTTTCTGGTGCCCAAACACACAGAGGAAGTGCAGCGCAAATTAAGGCCCAGAGTCAGCTGGAACAGCCACGGTCAATCAGCTAGTCCCAGGGGAGCATCAGTTTTTCGCTCCGGGAAGCTTCGCGCACTATGGTACTGACTCGCGTTAAGAGCCGAGGCACACAAACTACCTCATTCTCGCTTTCTTCCTCTTCGTTTCTCCCTTTATCTAGAGACACTGTGTTCAAGGAACTCTCCTCTTCGCAGACCAAGCCCAGCAAGGTCTTGGTCTGGCTGGTGGGCTTACAGGTCTCTGCAGGCTGTGAAGACAAAAAGAGAGGGAAGTGAGAAGGCAGCCGAAGAGAAAGGGGAGACACGAACCCGCTGAGGCAGCGCCCAGCAGCAGGGAAGTTGTTCTTTTCATTTTTTTATACTTAGCAAACAGTTGAGTGAAAATATTATTCCTTAGATGACATTATCTGTACTGTATGTCATGCTTCGTTTGGACACAAGTCAAAGTTCTACTAAAATTAACCTAACGGATTTTTTCCCCCCAACAGTAATTGAAACAATTCTTTCTGCTAAACACAGAAGACGCCTCACCACAGATTTAGCACTGGGCTCCCCAGATATAGCAAAAGCAAAGAAATACAGAATTGTAGAATCATGAAGGTAGGAAAAGACCTCAAAGATCACCAGATCCAACCGTCAACCCAACACCACCGTGCCTCCTAAACCATGTCCCGAAGAGATATGAAAGACAGGGTAGGCAAGTTGGTTTTTTAACAGACAAGCGTTCCAAAACTGACGAGAGATGACAACTACTGTCATTTAAGCTTCTAAGCATCACCATGCCCGTGACCGTTTGCAGAGCGTGCTTTCCAGGGCACGTTCCCAGAGAAGCCGGAGCCTTACCTGCATTCCCCCTTTGGCCACCAGGCTGGAGTCCACCGAGCTCCCCACGTCCGACTTCGGCGACCCGCGAAGGATGCCGGCCGGAGATGCCGCAAGGCCGCGCAGCGGAGCGAGGTTCCCCAGGGGCGCCTGGACGGGCGCTAGCAGGGTGCCTGCGGGCTGGAGCAAGCAGAAGGGACTCACTGACAGGAGAGCACGGGTCCACAGCGTACACACTTCATAAGGGGAGAAAGCGCTGCGCTGTGCGAGCACGGCCTGCTGATGCCGAACCCGCCACCACTGGAAACATGCTTGTGTGAGACCCCACACCCAGCAATCACCAGCACGTGAGATAGTGATAGTGGCTTGATTTACTCACACGTTTTGTCTTCCAAAGACCCATCTGAATACGGCGATTTCCTTCACAGCAGTGAGGCGATTCAGAAAATCGACGGGCATTACCCCAAAAGCGAAGCGAGAACACAGCAACGGCCACACCACCTCACACATCTGCACGTACCCGCACACAGCACCCTCTAGGAGAGGCTCTTACCTAGCATCGCCCACCCGCGGCAAACTGGGCAGCCTCACCTCTGTTTGCCCTGCTACTCTGCGCGGCGTGAAGCGAGTGAAGTAGAAACCACCCCGACGGCAAGAAGCCTCCTACTCTCCACAAGCTGTAGCTACCATCTCTTTTTAGACTGAAATCCAGGCTGCTTCCTCACCTTACGCCAGTGGAAAAGCTATGGGCAGTGGAAAGCAGCTCCGCTGCAGCGCATCCATAAGAAGCTCCGGAATACACCTCTCCCTTTCAAAGCACAGTAAGAGCCCTGGGAGCCATCCAACATCCTCACCTCTGAGCAATGCAGGCTTGACATCTCAAGTTATCTTCACCCAGAAACGTGATCATTCTGTTTGACTTTGTGCAACCCCCCACCCGCTAGTCTCACCCTGCGATACGCTGCACAGGTGAAGCCAGAAGCACGCACGGGCCAGGATTTCCTCTGTAGCACGCCGGTACGGCCAAGCGCTGTTGCTTCAGCGGAGCATGGGTGTATTCGGAAATCACGGTTCCTCTGCCCTGTGTCTATACAAGATTACAGCCTGAGAACAGTTAATTCGCTCGCAGGCTGAGGGATGGGGAGAGGGGGATGAATATGCACCGATCCTTCTTCCACCAAATCACTGCCGCAGCAACGGTAACAGAAGAAACCCCGCATCCTGGGCTCAACCAGTCCTTTTCTACAGATGGCCACTAACTACGCGTACGGAGCAGGGGATGTTAGCTGCCCTTCAGCAAAGATAAACTCCCTTCCATCGGGCTAATTAAAACTTTCAGGACAATCTGCAGTTTATCCGATATTTATAGTCATAGTTCTTATCAGCTAACCGGGCGCTACCGCACGCTGGTAATTAGAAACCTGAGCGAGCGATTTGGCGGCGCCACAGCTGGGCACCAGCAACAGCAGGGCAAAGCAATTCATTGACATTCCACACAGTGACCTTCCCCTTCATTTTTGCTTCAGAACAGGGGATTTGGTAAGTTCTTATTAAATTGAGGCAATTACTTATAGGCAAAGACAAAAAACCTGGAACATTCTTCCCAGTGAAGGGCAGGATCCTGCTGTAGGCAACGGAGGGAAACAGTTTGGGCGAAACGGCGCGAAAAGGTCCAGCAGTTCACCGAGGAAGAAGGAGAAAATTGCCTTGACGGAGGGGCCCCATCGCACCTGTGAGCCACCTTAGTGCCATAAGACCCCCGCAGCAGCAGCCCAAGGACTAACCTGCGCTTGGACAAGTCGGCGCCGCACCCACCTGCACAACAGCAGCCTGTAACCACTGGAGGTACTCCTCCTCTTGCTTGAGAAAGCCAGGTCAAGCTTTTCCCCATTTTTCTTTCACTTATAGAGGGAACAGAGTCCATTTTTCAAGGTACTGGCCACGGATGCAGGAGAGCTGGCTGCAACTTAGGGTTTCTTGCGTTACCGTAGCCAACTCGATCACTCTGGGACTTGAGACTCGGCCAGCAAAATCAAGCTAAAAATACCCCCACAAGCTGTTCCCCCTCAGTTTAGATTGTGGGGTCTCCAGGGAAAAGAGTGACTTTGTCGTGTGCCTACTACACAGTGCCTTAGGGCCAAAATTAAGGATGATTTTGTATTTGACGTTGCCATCCCCCTTGATTTATCGCCCATCACCTGTTTGAGTTCCGAAAGCACTTCGCGTCCTTGCAAAATTAAAACAAGGTAGGGCTGGGCAGTGTTTGCCACGCAAGGAAGGCCACAAACAAAAGCTTTTTCAAGCCACCTCCCGAGCTTTAGGAAAACCGCTAAAACTAATACCACATCTGCTGACGTGACCTCCGACGGGAGGTTTTTGCCCGTTTTCTCCTGAAAATTAGCTTGGAAGTAAAATTTCACACTCAGTTCTCGGGAAGCATTTGCAATGGAAGGGCCATCGCAAAGGACCGAGCCCTACCTCGTTCCCGCCTGCTCCTTCGCCAACCTCTGTTTTGCTGTAACTCCCCGCCGTCTCTCCGGCCTGGGTCACCTCCACTTTCACGTGCTGCTGGAGACTCTTGCTCCCCTGGCACTCAACCTGCAAGTCTGCTGCGACTTTCTCTCCCCACGCTCCAGGAGCTTGATCCGTCCTTCCGTTTCCCCTCTTCACCTCTCTTTGTACTCCGGCACCATCAGGCTGCTGGGCAGTGCCCTTCCCACAAAAGTCCACTGTAAGACTGATGCGCCCGGGTTCTGGGCCAGGGCCTTTCTCGCTCTCCTGCAGCCTGTGGCACGACTTCATCCCCTCGGAGCTACGCTCCCTCTCTGACTTCTGGGCAGGACTTAGCATCTGAGCCAGGAGTGACCCCAGGAGGGGGAGAGGCAGCAGAAGCTCTTCTGCAAAGGAGCGCACATCCTTCTGTCCCCCAGCCTCGTGGCACGGAGAGAAGCGGCGGCTTACTCCCGGTACCTGGGGAGCACTGTCATCATGGGAACTGGCTGAATCGCTCCTATCAGACTCTGGTATCGAACCACTTCCTTCGTCGTTTCTCCAGCCACCTTTAGCAGATGAAAAAGCATGTTTTGATGTAGGATCCACTGCAGAATAAAGATCTGCATCGATTCTTCTCTTCGCCTCTACCCCTTGGAAGCAGGGTGGTATGTCTGTGATCTGCTGAGGGACTGCGGAGTGGCTCTCTAGCATACCATTGCTACCGCGTACTTCTGTATCTGCTCCTACCTCCATCAGCTTAAAACCCTTTCTCTCAGGTCTGCTGATGGTTTCATTGCTCTCGCATAGACTGATGGCTTGACCCAAAGGCTCATCTCGAACTTTTCTCTTACTTCTACTCTCAGACACCTTGCTGTGGGATCTCAGCTCTTCCCGAGCATATGGAACATAAACCGTCTCCTGCAAACTCCAGCCATCTGTGGGGCTGGCATCGAAACAAGTCGCTTCGTCGTTCCTGCGGTAAAAGCTTTCTTCTTCTCTGCCTCGCAATATGCCTGGACTTCTCTCCACATTCCCATCCAGTCCTGTAGATTTCTCTCTGACCGAGAAGTGATGATCGGGCTTACGGACGCACTTACCCACCACATCTTTCATCTTCCAATTTTCTTTCAGCTCTTCATCATCAAAGAGTAGGATTTCATCTTCAAGGGCCTCTAGTAGAGTTCTGACATTCTTAAAGCCTCGTGAATAGGATTTCTTTGACGCACACGAAGGTTGCACTGGTGGCCTAACCTCTAAATGGTCAGACTGTGAGTCAGAGGAGTCAAGACAAAGCTTTTCTCGCATTTCTAAAGGTGTATCTTGGTCCTGGTGGATGTCTACACCACAGCTGCTAAAAGAGAGGCCCTTTTCTAAAACTTTCTCCGCATCAGGTAAGGTCTGGCACGGTCTGCTGAACTTTGAGACAAGCAGGGGACACGGTTTGTTTGGCCACGTGCCTGCAAACGGTCTCCTTGGGTCACTTATGTCTGAGGGTCTCCCTTTGCCTTCGTCAAGGCAGCCTTCACCTCTAAGCTGCCTGTCTGGGTCTGGCTCAGGACTCTCCTGCCCAGGGGACGGAATGGCAGAGGGCATTTGACAAAAGGATGTTGAAGGAAGAATCCCTGGCTGCATTTCCTAGGTAGATAAATATTAGCAAATAACTAAAACGTATCCCATAGCACTATATAGACCCTTATCTGTCTACAGTAGAGATAGATACTCATTTAAACCACAATTTCTATGTAAATAGGTCTGTAAGGTTCTGAGCGCTTGAAATTACATGTTTACACATAAAAGAAAATGCTCAAATAGAAGGCTTGAGGCTTTCGGAGTTGAAAGGTCCGTGCCTCGACCAACAGCACAAGGCACCATCTTTCCCCTTCGAGATTTATCTCGTTACCGGCAAACGGAAGGGAGCGACGATTTGCTGTTGCTGGGACATAAAGGCAATTTGGTTACGCTTGCAGACATCAAGAGCAAAGCAGACTAACCTCACGCAGCTAAAGCTGTGCTCACTGCCTGCATACCATAGCAACTGCATAAACACCATTTGTTGTCCTCTCCAAGGAAGGAAAGCTTTCCAGCCCTCCGAATATCTGCTGCTCAGAACAGCACCAGCGCCCTTGGCTGGTGCCACATCCTTCTCGGCAGCAGCATCACGGGGCTGTGGCACCCCCGCTCCAGGCGCGCCCTTCTCTACCAAAACTTCCCAACTTGCGTGGCTCTGTGACCGCGCTTCTCTCGGCTTTTCATCAAACTCAGAGCCCTGCTGGGCAGGATCCCTTGCCAGGGGATCGCTGTTCCGATCCCAGAGCGGCAACATCATGGGATCGCCCTCTAATTCGCAGCCGCCGTTCACCCTCCGCCCAGCGCTCTCGCTCCTCCCCAGAAGCACTGCAAGCAGCAGAGCCTACTCACAGCGGGTTGCTTCAGTGGCTGCTTCTCCTTCTTGTCTTTCTTCTCTTTCTTTTCTTTCTTCTTCTTCTTCTCTTTCTTTTTCGAGCTGCCACGCGCCAGCAGCTTCTCCCGCTCCTGAATGACAAGCTCCCTGTAGTGATCATCGCAGGGGTGGTCCCACGTGGACTGGCCGTTAGCGAAGTTGAAGTAGTAGATATCCCCAGTGATATCCTGGCTGCGTGGCAAACACAGCAGGAAAAGTGAAAACAGTGCTTCCCCAGCCGCAGGAAGCACGCCCGTGGTGGCATTACCCCCCCTCGCCGGCCGGCACCCCGCTCTGCCGCCTGCGTGGGCAGCACCCAGCAGGGGAAGGGCCGGGGAGGCCAGGGATCTAACCGGACAGCTGCTGACGGAGCGCTCACCAGGGCTTCCACTCGGGCGGTAGCGGGGCCACGATGCCTTCCCTGGCCAGCCAGATCAGCTCTGGCTCCTTCTCGGGGTCAATCCCGATCTCCCGTGCAAAATCCTGGATTTCTAAGAAAACAAAAGGGGAACCATCTACACCAGGGACGACACAATAAAGGCAGCCCTCTCAGCAGCCCCGGGGAGGCCAGGCGTCGGTTACCTTGCTCGCTGGGAATGTACGTCTCATCGTAATCTTCTTCCAGGATGAGCTGGTCGCCAATGCGCACCATAGCCCCTGCCATGGCTCCCTCCGCCTGGCGGCATCCACCTCGTGCACACCTGCCGCGAGGAAGCAACACAAAATCACAACCGTCGAACGCGCTCAGATGGAAAGCAAGCCTCCTCATCACGCAGCGCATGGCAGAGCCCCGCAGAAAACGCGGCACCGGGGCTGTGAAGGGCAACGAGGCGCGCCGGGGCTGCCAAGCGCGGGTGCAGACGGGAAGGGCAAAGAGCGAAGGCAGCCAGAGCCGATGGGTTCCGGTTGAGGCTGGTGGACGCAGCCTAAAGGCGCTGGGCAGCGAGCCACAGCTCCGAGTGAATTAACAGCACAAAGGGAGGGGAAGGAATACTACGTTATTTACGAGCGCGTTTCCCCACCTCCCCGGCAAAAGGTAGAGGCTGCTGGAACTCTGTTTTGCTTCACTGTTTCTTCACTTGGTACCGAGGAGATTGAGCCATCCTGCACTGCTCCGATACACCGCGCAGGGCACAGCCTGGAGCTCTCCGCTTTGCAGTTCGACACGTGCCCTGAGGCCGCGGGGGAAGAAGCTGCCCCGTCCGTCCGTCCGTCTGTCTGTCGGTCCCAACACCCTCAGCCCAAGCCACCCCGAAGGAAGGAAAACGCGCGGCAGGGCAGAGCTCTCTGCTCTGCTTACAGCGCTCTTTTGCCGCACACGGCAAAACCGAATCAAAGACACGCTTCCCGGGGGCTGTGAAAACAGGGAGCAGAGCTGAAGCGGCGCGGGAGTTATAACCAGGCCCCCCCAGGCTTTCAGGGCTCTACCGAGGAGATGGGCACTTGCTTCGGGGACTTCTTAAGCAGGCAGAAAACAAGCTGAAATGAGAAAGGGAAAAAAGAGAAGGAGAGAAGACGGTTTCCCCAGAGCGCAGCGCAGCTTTCTGAGGGCAGTCCCTGGGCTGAATCAGCACTGCCCGGGGACCAGGCAGCTTCTCACCACAGCCGGCTCGCCTTGGCCTCTCTCGCCTTCCCAGAGGACATTTGGGAAGCTCCAAAGGCTCCTGATTCGATGCATCCCTCCCCTGGAGGGTTGCTTCGCTATTTAACCGTAGGCAGCGATTTGCCCTGCGCAGCCGGGCCCTTCCAGCCCGTTCTCCACAGGTTTAGGGCAGCTGGAAGTTAATCTCCGCACCCCAACGTCCCCAGCCGTGGCTCCGCACGGCCGCATTTGGCCAGCGTTAGGCTCTCGCAGCCACGTGGGCAGCCAGGCCAGGCTCCCCGCAGCCGCGCCGGCGCCCGCACAAGGGCAGGGGCGGCTGCGAACCCACGGCAGGACCGAGCACACGGCTGTCCCTTCCGCTCCCGCTGCTCAAGCGCACAGGGAACGACAAGGTCGGGCTAGCTTTTACCCTGAACAGCCCAGAATACACAATGCATAAAGCACGCCTCTGCTTTCCTCACGAGATTCAGGGGTTCGGTGCCTGCCGGGTGTCCAAGCCACGACAGGAACGGACTGGGCAGCATCAACGCCCCTACGACAACCGCCGGGAGCAGGATCACCACACCGCTGCCTGTAGCCGAGCCTTCGCCACCCTCTTCACCTTCCACCGTCCTCAGCCCGCTCCGTATTTAAAACTCTTACATAAAGCCAGCCTCAGAAGCAGCAGCTAATCCTGGCAGTTTCCACACAGAGGTATTCTCAGGACACGCCACACCAAGGCAGCGTCGCAGAACTCGCGCCGCTCCCCTCCCGCATGTACCCGATCCAAGCATTTGGACGCGGGCGACTCGCTCGAGGCCGCCTGCTCTCGCCTTCCTCCGCCACAGCACCATTTCAGCCCCTTCCCTCGGCCCCGGCCTCAGCGCTGCGGGGCGAATCGCACCCTCGCCCTTCACTTTGAAACGCTGCCCCTCCACGCCTGCACAGGCTCGATGCACGACAACAAAGCGTTGATGCACGCTTGACGCCACATATCATAGCGCCAAGCATGGTATATAGATCTTCAAAAAGCTGTCAACAAAGTGTTGATGCATGTATCACGCTCGATGCACGCCAGTAACGCATTGATGCACGATGCCTGCTTGATGCATGTCAGTAAAGCGTTGATGCATGATGCGTGTGTGTATGATGCACGCCAATAATGTGTTGGTGCTCGATGCCCGTCAATGACGCGCCGAGGCGTGTATCACGCTCGATGGCCATCAATGATGCGCCGATGAGTGTACCACGCTCAATGGCCATCAATAACATGCTGATGCGTGTACCACGCTCGATACCCGTCAATGACACGTGTATTATGTGTGTATCATGCTCGATGGCCATCAATAATGCGCCGATGCGTGTATCATGCTCGATGCCCACCAGTGACGTGCCGAGGCGTGTATCATGCTCGATGGCCGTCAATAACACACCGATGTGTGTACCACGCTCAATGGCCATCAATAACGTGCTGGTGCGTGTACCACGCTCGATGCCCGTCAATGACGCGTGTATCATGTGTGTACCACGCTCGATGCCCACCAGTGACGCGCCGAGGCGTGTACCATGCTCGATGGCCATCAATAACGCGCCGATGCGTGTATAATGCTCAATGCCCACCAGTGACGCAGTGATGCGTGTACCACGCTCAATGGCCATCAATGATGTGCCGATGAGCGTATCACGCTCCATGGCCATCAATACCACGCCGATGCATGTACCACGCTCGATGGCCGTCACCGACGCGCTGCTGCGTGTACCATGCTCGATGGCGATCAATGACACACTGGTGCGTGTATCACGCTCGATGCCCACCAGTGATGCGCCGAGGTGTGTACCACGCTCGATGACCACCAGTGATGCGCCGAGGTGTGTACAACGCTTGATGGCCATCAGTAACACACTGATGAGTGTATCATGCTCGATGCCTGTCAATGACACGCCGAGGCGTGTATCATGCTTGATGGACATCAATAACATGCCGATGTGTGTACCACGCTCAA
>VZTV01030647.1:0-11420 GCA_013400875.1 Anhinga rufa
ATAATAATGAAAAAAATAAATAACACCCTACTTCCTAAAACAAGCAGTCAGTACACTGTTACTTCTGAACTGACAACAATTCTACAATGTAGAGTAAGACTGGAAGTAAGTTGAAAAGCTTTCTCCATGTGGATAAGTACCTTTCCTCTGGCTAATCTACCAGTTTTGCCCTCCATACTGGCCCAGCAGTGCTGGTACTCTTGAAAACTGTATGTGGACAGTTTTCTGCAAACTGCAAACACAACTAGACATTTTAATGAATACAGTTACAGAGGATGCTTTTTCTGTTGTTCTGAATGACAGTATTAACATTTCTAAGCAAGTTTTTCCAATTTTTCTTTTGGAAGCGGGGGAAAAGACAGAGTAAAAAGGAAAACTCTCCTATGATGGAGACTGCTCACCCTCCCCATCAGCTATTTATACACACTCTTAAGTTCCCTCTGAGCCTCGTCTTTTCCAGGCTGAAAGTGAATGCTCTCAGCTTCTCATATGACAGATGTTTCAAGTCCTTAATAAACTTTGTCATCTTTCCGTAAGTCCCTGCCTGTGTTGTACTGGGAAATCTAGAACTGGATCTTCCACTCCAGATGTGCCTCACCAGTGCTGAGTCAAGGGGAATGATCATCTCCCTCCAATGCTCTGCCTAATGCAGCCCAGGCTGTCACTGTCCATGGCCAACTTATCCATCAGAACCCCCAGTTTTTTTCTGTAAGGCTGCTTTCCAGCTAGTCAGTTTCGTACCATCTACAGACTTGTGAACCCTGTCCCATCATCCAGGTCACTAATGAAGATGTTGAATATCATTGGCTATTGAATCCTGGGTTACACCACATTTGTATAGCCTCTGGCTGGACTTCGTGCCACTTCTCATAACCCTTTGAGACCACCAGTTCAGACAGTTTTCAGCCCACTTCACTGTCCATTTATCTAATCTGTACTTCATCAGTTTGTCTATGAGGATGTTAAGGGAAACTGTAAAAAGAATTCCTCTTGTCCTTACTATGCTTCAAAATAGTTTCCAGACAGACTTGCTCTATCACGTTCCCTGGGACTAAGGCGAGTCTGACACTTTGTAGTTCCCCAGATCCTTATTCTTGCCCTTCTTGAAGATAGAAATGACACTTGTTTCCTCAGTAAAGAAGGAACCTCAGGAACCTCTCCTTGTTTCCATGACCTTTCAGTGATAACGAAAGATGGCCTTGCAATGACGTCCACCAGTCCCCTGCTGCTGATGTTGCTGTATAAGCTCTTCTTGTTGTCCTTCATATTCCTTACCACATTCAAGTCTAAGTGGGCTTTGTCTTTTCTAACCATGTTTCCACATGCTTGGACAGTGTCTTTATATTCCTCCCAGGTCATCTGTCCTTGCTTCCATCTCTTGTACGCTTCCCTTTTAAATTAAGAATTTTATCAGGTATCTTCATCACCTGAAGATAGAGATTCCTGTCTCGATTCTGGTAAAACTGCACAAATGTATGTAAAAAGGAAGATGCATTCTTACAATGCTGAAACCATCTCTTGAAAGAAAGACTAATTTGTGATATATCACTTTAAATGTAAGAATGAAAATGTATTACCTCCTTCCTAAAAGTTCCATTAATTTTGTTTGTTCTTCTGAACTCTTTTATTGAACTACTGTTTACCTACTCTTGAGTTGTTCAGAGCTCACAGAATAGCTAACAGAAATCTCAAAATTGTTCTTGGCATCTTCATATCAAAATGAATGGTTGCCAGCACGGTAATAGAGCATAGCATTTCTCTTCACAAATATGCTGCCATTGAAACTAATGAAAATGTTGATACTAAGTATCCTCACTAATCTTTAAAATTATTTTAGGCAAGACACATTTTCTTAAATAATTTAAAGAAGAAAAAGTTCAGTATGAAGAGACTCATACTGACTCTTTAAATCAAGCTTAAAACCCTAACTGAAAGAGGTGAAAAAATAGGTTTGAGACCTATGGAAGTATCCTGCATCGTTGGCTTGTTTCTGTCATTGCTGTCTTGATGTTTGAGAATGAGAGCTGAACGTAGTAAATTCTAGGGAAAAATAGATAGTAAACATAATGAAGCAAGTAATGTATTAATCTATAAAGAAAAAAGTTGACCTCCATGCAGTCTCTAATGTTTCTATTGGAGCATCTTGTAAGGTAAACATAGGAAGTGGCTGTACAGTTCCCTTTTATGCCTGGCACTGGTTCTACTATGACTGCAAATATCAACATATATGTGCATTTATATATATATTTCTAATACTTAGTTTTCTTGCATATCTGTATCTATCCATCTACACAAATATCTTCCTAAATCTGGCTTGCTTAGATTACATATTTTTTTCTTCTTCAGAATAAAACCAAAGGTAACACCACATAGAATGTGGTTTTCCCCTCAGTAAAAACATCATTTACATAAGTAACATTTGATGGACTAATGACATCATAACATTAAAGGAAGTGAATACTTTGGTACCATTACTTCCTCCACCTGATGCTGTCAGTTATTTTCATAAAATAGTTTCCTATTCTTATTCTACTACCTCTAATTACTATTGTATGTAAGCCTAATACCATTCGTTATAGTGTATAAAGAAGAAGACCTGAGGAAAGGAACTGGTTTAAATGTCATGTGTCTCAACCTAGGTCACAGTCAGAAGGAAGCTGTCTTGTCCTCTTGATAGAGACAAGGGAACACAAATGTACCAAAGAGGCAGAAAAAGCACAGCTGAAAATTATATGAAATCATATATGTGATGCTAGAGGGGTGCACAAGAGTACCAAAAATAGGATATATGTAGGAAATAAGGGGATATATGTAACAGAAAAATAATCTTATATTTCACACATACTTTCCACCCATGGAGTCACTCATAGAAAGATCTCTTCATGCTGCTGGCTACTATGGTGACAAGGACAGCCTAAAAGCCTACTTAGGACAAAAGTGATGTACCATGCAGCCCATTATTCAAGGCAGTGGGATACTATCAGATAAAAACATTAGTTCAAGAAACCTGTGATTGAAGACAACCTCTGTAACTGAGAAGTACCAAAGATTGATTCTTTTTAAGAGAAGAAAGGCTGAGTGCATGTATTTCAGCTAATAATGAGCAGACTTACCTATGCATTTTAATTTTAGTTTTTGATACTTCCAAATTTTTTCACAAATATCATCACTATGAAGAACGTCATCACTTTGAAGTAGGCTTACCTAACATCAATATCATGAAGCAACATTTTACAATTTATAATATCATTTCCAAAAGCAAATGTGAAAATCATCCATTCCAGTATATGAAACTTGATTTAATTTTCAGAACATGTGAACACGTGTGTGTGTCAGATGGGTCTCTGCAAACTGAGACAAAGAGTTTAAAAAAGAGAACGATGGAGAAACTTGCACAAAAACCTATTCTAAAAAATCTAAAACCCAAAGGGCTTACTGATTTGAGCTATAAATGGAAAGAAGTGGGAAGAAGATGCACAGGACAATGCATATACAACTTAAAGGACTGCCAGACTGCTCCAGGTTACTCTGTGGGTGTGTAAAATTCAAGAACTGGGGAATTACCCAAGAATTTTTCATGTCAAGTTCTGACAGGACTAGACGGCTAAGGACTTAGGCGCTTAGCTATGTAATAAGCAGGAGGTGTGAGGATCTGAGTTTTATACTAAATCATAGAACCATAGAATAGTTTGGGTTGGAAGGAACTTTTTAAGGTCACCTAGTCCAACCCCCCTGCAGTGAGCAGGGGAAACTTTGACTAGACCAGGTTGCTCAGAACCCCGTCCAACCTGACCTTGAATGTTTCCAGGGATGGGGCATCTACCACCTTTCTGGGCAACCTGTTCCAGTGATTTACCACCCACACTGTAAAAAATTTCTTCCTTATACCTAGTCTGAATCTACCTTCTTTTAGTTTGAAACCGTTACCCCTTGTTCTATCACAACAAGCCCTGCTAAAACCTTTGTACCCATCTTTCTTATAAGTACTGGAAGGCCACAACAAGGTCTCCCCGCAGCCTTCTCCTCTCCAGGCTGAACAACCCCAACTCTCTCAGCCTGTCCTCATAGCAGAGGTGCTCCATCCCTCTGGTCATTTTTGTGACCCTCCTCTGGACTGTTTCACCAGGTCCATGTCTTTCCTGTGCTGAGGGCTCCAGAGCTGGATGCAGTATGCCAGGTTGGGCATATATACATAAATATACATAAACAATACAAACATACATTAAAAATACATAAATAGAAATTTGGTTTTAGATGGAGCATATACAAGAAATATATTCACCTGAAAAATAGGGAAAACATGTTTCTCCCATTTTATAGAGGTGTTCTAAGGAAGAATACATAGAGATTCTGAGGCTCCTGTGTTATCATGGAATCACAGAATGGTAGGGGTTGGAAAGGGCCTCGAGAGACCATCTCATCCAACCCCCCTGCGTGAGCAGGCACACCTAGAGCAGGGGGCACAGGACCGCGTCCAGGCGGGGGGTGAATGTCTCCAGGGAAGGAGACTCCACAGCCTCTCTGGGCAGCCTGGGCCACTGCGCTGGCACCCGCACAGGAAAGGAGTTTTTCCTCATATTCAGGTGGAACTTCCTGTGTTCCAACTTGTGCCCGTTGCCCCTTGTCCTGTCATTGGGCAGCACTGAGAAGAGTCCAGTCCCATCCTCCTGACACATGCCTTTCTGATACTTATAAGCATTGTTGGTTATTTTGGTAAACAACTGGAGTAGACATGTTAGCTAGACATAAGAATATATTTTTCAGTATATAAGATAATCTTACACTTGAAAACTAATTTCCTAGAGATTGCCACAGATATATATTTAAGAAACACTTCTTTTTCAGCACTTGGAAAACATCATGATATAGTAAGCAGTGACAAATGGAGTGACCCCAAACAGTACTAATAGATCCCAAAAGCATTGAAACAGAACACTTGGAAAAAAATAAATATGAAATTAGCATATTAAATATTGTTTTTTCTGCAACATCTCACTGTATGTATTTCATCAGCACCTAGCATGACAAAACAAACAGGATTCAAATGTTATGAAATATTTCTTCTTGTAAACTAGCCTAAGGCAGTTTCTCTGCCTGTGCTAGCAATTGTGCTAATGATACAGTAACAGCTTTAGAATAATCCCTTTCCCTCAGAAACACCAACAATGTATAAACAGAAGAGAAAGGATCTCAAAGTTGCAGTTAACCAGTTGCAGGCAAGAGACAAGACACTGTACATAATTTTCTTCTGTGTAGTGGACACATCGTTCTGTCTTTGATAACAGCATCACTCAGCAAGAACAGCAGTATGCCTTGCTATGAAACAAGCCTTTCCATTAGGTAGTACACATCAAAAAACAAATTGCGGCTACTGATGATCTAAATTCAGTAAAATATACATCTGTTTAAATTAATTACTGTGATCCAGTAATGGGATTTTTTAACAGGTGGAACGGATGTTGGCTGAAGTAATCAAGTTGTATTCATTGACCTTAGCTTTAATAGCAGACACAATTATCAGAGATTGTGGATTCTGTGGCACAGAAACATAGCATGGTGCAATTGTATTTTTACTGATTTTAACCATAAGATTATCTGTGCAGTCACCGAGTCACTATTTTTAAAACTAGACAGGTACAAAAACCTCACTGACAAATATTCAACTGATTCTTTACACAACACATAGAAAACAATACAAAAATCAAATTTAACTGTTAAGCTTTTCACAGGATATCACCTTCTGCTCCCCTGACTGTAAAAAATACTAGTTACATATTTCACCCCCAGCTTCTTCCCCTTCATACTAGCTTTATGCCATAAAAGTTTCATACTTCCAATATGCAGAAACCCCATCTATGTAAGAAAGTAATCTTTAGTTATCTTTCCTTGCTTTAAAATGATTCAGAATATTTTTAAGGCAATATGTGGCACAAGACAGTCCTTTAGGAGACTTCAGTTACCTGGGTAATACCTAGCGAGGCCAGTTGCACTACCAAAAACCTGCCATAATAAAGTGGGGTCTTCTTCTCTGTTCCGCTTGAATACATCATCCAACGCTGCAGTCCAGTTGAGTTCATTTAACACTATCGTTGCTGTCAAAGACAAAACATATTTGGTATTACAAAGTTACATCCTAACACAAGAAGCAATGACTTCAAAAAGCAAACTGAACTATTGCAGAAAGTAATAACATTTAATTTAACTAATCAACAAAGTAAATTTAAAGAAACACAGTCCTCCTCCTTGGGAATTTTCTTTAAGTTCCTCATGCTTTCTTCTTCCCATTGCATTACTTGTATGCAATGACTACTGGCTTATTTGTGTAGTCATTATCTCTTACAAATACTTTCTTTCTGTGATGTCACTCTAGTTGCACTTCCCAACTATAGAAAAGTAAATGCAAGCCTATGAATCAATCAAATATATAATATATTAACTGCTCTGTGCCTTTTTCAAAAGAAGATATGTTGGGAGACATGCTAAAATTGATGAACACTGCTACAGTAACAGTCAATTGACTATAGTCAGTAGTCAATGAAATGTTACTGTTGTACAGAATACTTTATAACATAACTTATGATAAATTATACTTTTCACCTAATTTAATCAGCTGTAAATATCTCATTAATTTCCCACCACCACCACCTCAATCTTAATCATGTTAGCCAACAGAAGGTATTCAGTTAATTAGAAAGAGCAAGGGCTTTTTGTTGGTTTGGTCACTAATTCTTTCTTTTGTATTGCCTAATGGCATTGTAAGTAATGTTTCTAAAACTGAAACGCCTAGATTAGCAAGCCAAGAGTGAAAAGGGAACTGGGGGGGTGAATTCAAAACAGATGTAGGTATAAATCCTACAAAAATCAACACTGTAATACAGATCCTGCTTACACTATGATATTGCACACAGGAAAGAAATTTCAACTTCTCTTGCAAATGAGTGAGTCAAGCTGAAATAAAAACAGTATATGTTTAAGGCACATGAGTTTCATCACAGTACAAAATTTGGTATGTAGGTCTACATTCTAGCCCTCTGCTACCATGAAAAAAAGAAACAATAAAAATAAGGACAGGTTGAAAGTTAACATTTGACAGACCATTTCCAAGTGAGGTTGTTAACAGGTACTAGAGAAATGAGATCACAACATTAAATTTTATAGGCTTGTTTTTAAAGGTTAAGGAGAAAACTGCTATACCATGTGTTTTGCAGAAAGGATTATCTGTTTTTTTTTCAGAGTAGTTTTAAGGTAATATTACTCTCTAAAGATATAGCTTTTTATAGAAACGTCAGATGAAATTTCCAACTCTTGAGATTCCCTGTAAGCAATAAGCTTGTAGTATATACCTGTCTCTTTGTCAAGTAGATAGTTATAAATATATATATATTTACTTAAGAAAGAGGAATAATTCCCTGAGGCACCATGAGAATTTTATTGTAATTTTAAAATGGTTGCTGTTCAATTATTTCTTTTAGATCCAGTTTGATCTACAGTGTGATTAAGTATTATGTACCGACTTTATACACTTGACTTTGTTTCAGATATTACTTCCAGAAGTGACTCCATGAAGTCATTAGAAGCTCCGTCCCTTCTTACTCAGACAAGAATTTCTTTTCATGCTTGAATTTTTATTTCTTCATGTTACCATTTCCTCATCTGATGCACAGAGTACTTGGCCCAGTGGAAGCCTATGCCAAAGGTCCCTGGCGGCATTTAGGGCACTGGAGCTTAGGACACTTACTTAAGGCTCATGGGAGACAGTAGTTCTTACCTCTTTGCCAGCTGACAAAGCATTTAGGTTTCAGGGTCCTGTATGAATTCCCAAGCCCCATAACAATATAAACCAATGCACTTCTTCGGCCTTGTGACCTGACTTAAAATTGCTGCAGCCTCTACCCCCAAATCTGTCAGTGACTTTACCACCCTGGTCAGACCACTGACATCCCTTTTCAGCAAAACATTTAATCAGGAAAAAAAACATTTTTAAGTTAATCATGCTCATAAATGCTTTCTAAAACAGTGGCTATGCACCCCATGAAAAAAACCTCTATACATATGGAATGTGGTACAATATTTCTAAAGCAAAGATTTCCTTCAGATCGTAAGCTTACTAACAAAGAAATTATATTCTGTGAAGACACATTAAACATATTACTTCAGTTACAAATACTGTTGCAAAGAGTGTCTGGGTAATATCATCCAAAAATGTATTGCAAAGTTATATATATATATATGTATTTGAACCTATATGTTTACACACACACCTGTCCATACACATACATATATAAAAAATTTATTAAAAATACATTGCCATACAGAAAAGGAGAAACTAAAGAGACAATCTACAAATAGCAAAATAACTAAGTACTGAAGTAGTGAATGGATACATTGGAAATAATAATTTCAACATTTTATTAGACTTGTTGAGATTAGGCTATAAAGCAAGAACTATAGCTTACTAGATCTTATTTGAAATATTTGTGGAGAAGTGATGCTTTATAGTCAGAGTCAAGAGTTTTATGCTCTTATTTATGTCCCACTCTCCCCTTCCTCTTCCTCTACATCTTTCTCCCAGAGACAAACACAGCACCCTAAAAAATACAAGAACTTGCAGCAGAGGGAAAAAACAAACCAACACATGAAGTTGGAATTAAAAAAAAAAGTAAGTTGAATTCAAGATGAGAAACAAGAACAGAGCATCCAAACAGAAGTAAAATAAAATAAGTCTTGGAAAGGAAACTAACAAAAGTATGTAACTTATCTGTTCTCAGGTACTGAAAAACATATCTTCCTGCACTACAGAAATTCATAGTTAAGTACCCAGGTATCATTTCATAAATAAATTTTAACAGCACACATGTAACTTCAACATATATCACTTTCCTCTTAATTCACTTTCTCCCTTCATTCAGGGTCTTTGTTTGTTTTTTTTTTTCATTCTCTATATAAAGTATAGTTGTACAGAATGCACCCACATTTGTGTTAACTAATCCAGTAATCAGTAAATAAGGAAAAGGGTGCTGGGAATTTTAGCTTTAATGTTTTGGTTTTTTTCTCTTAGTGTTTTTCCACAACTTATATTACTCTTTTATTTCTGCTTAACAATACACCCTGGACTTCAAAAGGCAAGCTGTAATCAAGTCCCCTCTTTTTTTTTTTTTTATTAATGCAATACCTCTGGTAATAGGCAATTTCAAACCAGTACCTCTAGATTCTGTTTTAAAGCCTTCAGCAATGGACTTGAAACTTGCCAACCGAAGAAAAGCAAGCAAGAATGCTCATAAACAGCAACAAAACTATTCTTCAAATGGTTCCTAGTAAAATATCATATTTCTCAATTTGCACATAAAAATCAACACAGTGCTATTTTCACTAGCTTATAATAGAGACCATGGCATCTGTCAGAATACCCTAATTTGAGAGACGTGGATTTATATTGACTTAAGGAATATAGTAGTAATTTAATTTATTTTTCTATTATTTAAAAAAAAATTGCATTTTTGTAAAATAAAATGTTTAGAGGTGTTATAGCCAGTCCTATTGAAATGCTGTACATCCTAGAAACACATACCTTTCTTTTTGAGTTACCTTCTGTACAGAAAAGAGCTTTTGACTGATAATTGGCAGAAAATCTAGTTGGAGACAACTCTCCAATAAGCTTATTTCCAATTCTGCCAGAAGAAGTCTTTGAAGATTACTACTTCAAAGTACTTCAACTGCTACCTTTCACTTGATATGGGCAAGATGAAAAAATAAAATTTATCATCACACAATAGGAAACATCATTCTTTCTGGCTAATTCCACTGAAATCCATCCATCTTTTCCTTTTTCCCCTCTTTATGACATGAGGTTTAGGGGCTTGGCAAGGAATGGATTCAATTTTCCTCTGCAAATGCAATCAATAAGAAATAGAGAGCACTACTGTGCTCTCTTTAAAAGAACTGGAATACACTTCTGATGATTTATTCAATGTATAGGCCCTGGCCAGCATACAAGGCAGAGTACAACTTTATCTGAAAAGCGTGAGAGCTATTTACTATATCTGAAAACATGTCAGCTGCTATTCCCTGATATGGCAGCTACACATACGCTGGGTAGAAGAGAAGGGTGCTCCTCTGCAGATCATAAATCTTCTTTTAGTGTGTGGAATGTATAACACTTCCATATCCTGTTTAATTAAGTTGACTCATTGATTTCTTTAAAGATATCACTGACCAGTTATTGTTATGAATGAAATATATATTTGCAATCAGATATTGTGGTATTTAAAAGTGGGTACAGAGGAACAATACATTTGCAAGTGCATATTTTTGTATATATGTGTGCAGACACAGACCCTCCCAGCTGCAGCCTTGCTAATCAGACATAGAAACTCTACTGAAGGTATAAACTAGTCTTCTTTGTGATTTATGTGTTTCACCAATTTTTTCAAGGTTACATTCCTTCCAGCTCATGTTAAATTACATTAGAATGTAACACTGTCAACTGTCATTGGAAAGTTGTACTCCCATCTCATTTTACATTGGACTAAGAAGGAATGGTCTTTTTTATTTTAAGGTATTTTTAACTAGATTTTTGCACTGGCTTATACATACACACACACACATACACATTTTCTGTGTAATTCCCAAATGTAGTAATCTGAAGAACTATTCTGGTAGTACCTTGAACTTCAACCCTTCAAATTTAGATGCATGCTTTAAGCCATCTACTTCTCTCATGCAAAGTTCAGCATGAGCAAAATGACAGAGGAAAGGAAAGATTATAGTGGTACCAAATTGAACACTCTCTCCAAGGTAGCTGGTCCTCGGAGCAGAATCAGAAATCTTAATTTAGTTACTTAGGCTTTCCATAGAAAACCGCAGCAAAGTGTTCAACCCAAAACATTAATCCAAAAAACTCTCACAGCTGATTAAAAACCAGTTAGAAGAGAAAAACAGAAAAATTCGGAGAACTAGGGGAATGGGTGAGTGTTTTGTCCAACCTCTCTATAGAGGTTAAGCAAATAAATCAGAGCTCCAAAGGACACATTTCCATCCGCTTACATGGGTAAGCGCAGCCTTAGGTACAGGAATGGATCACAGGAGTGTGTATCTACAAACTGCATGCTTTGAAAGTAGTTTGCATGCATATACCAGAATACCAAAATTATCAGATTAGTTACAAACATTGTAATAACTTGTATTTAGTTTTGAAAGCATCCCCCAGTTGATTTGAAAGTGTTCTGTTGTGTGTAGGTTATTATATGAGGAATTAATTGCATACTTTGAAAGGTAAAGGATTTCTAATGGTAAAAATATTACAAATTGAATAAACTGTGTAATTTTTACCAAAACGAGGATTGATGAATGCAAAGAAAATGTATTCTTTTCATCCAAAGCATAGAAGGAAAAGAAAAAAATATCTTAAAATCTAACATACA
>VZTV01030648.1:6995-30851 GCA_013400875.1 Anhinga rufa
CCCCCCCGAGCACTGCCAGGGAGGGGGCAGGCCAGCAGGCAGCAGGGGCCATGGCAGGAGCATCACCATGTGCCATGCCTCCGCACAGCAGCTGCAGCATCTACCTGGGGTAAAGGAAGGAGATCTGAGTCCTGTGAGGGCACCGCTGCTGAGAGACCAGCGGTCAGGGATGAGATGGGAAACCACATCCCAGACATGGCTCTAGTCCAAGAAAAACCCAGCCCAGCTCTTCCACCCTCTTCTGTCCCACAAAATTCAGGTGCAACCCTTTAACTCAGCTTTTCCATCCTGCAGCCCCTTTTCACACCCCTTTATACCTGCCCCCAGCCCCAGTACCTGTCCCTCATGTGCATCCAACCCCTGGTGCCCCAGGTCTCTGAGTCCTGCCTGCAAATCTGGGCTCTGCTCACTGTGCTGCCCATGCATCTTCCAGGCACACCAGTCTCCACATTAATCTTCGTCCTCCTGGCCATATTTACAGCCCTCCCTCCACCTTGCAAAGGGGCAGGTTTCTCTCAGGCTCTGCAGCATCCCACGCCACCAGTGCATCTCCAGCCATGGGATGAGGAAGGCCTGAGCTGGGGCTCCATCAGCAGGTGACAAGGGCTAATCCAGGACACTCAACCTACTCCATCCCCGGTAAGGTGATCCACCCTCCCTCCATCCCACAGCCCCAACCCAGACCTACCTTGCTCCTTGTCTTGCCCTCTGATCTGTCCTCACTGGGGCACTGCAGGAGAGCACAGGAGATATAAACCCCCTGAACTCCCCTCAGCTTACTCCCCTTTTGACTTCCAAAAGTGAGCCAGGGCATAACCAACCTGCTCATGTGTGCACACCAACTTGCACCTACGCGCACTTGCTCTGAGCAATCACGCACACCACCATCACCGCCTGCTCCTGGCCAGCTTGCCCCCAGGATCCCAGCCTGGGTGAGTCCCAGGTGTGTTGTGTCCCCAGCACAGTGACAAGCTCATCCTCCTGGCCACCTTCACAGTGCTGCCTGCATGGCTGCACTGACAGCCGTGCCTGCAGGGCAGCGTGGCCAGGGCCAGCTGGGTCAGTGCTTGCTGCACCGGCTAGCAGCCCTGGCACCAGCTGCCGCAGAGCCAAGCACTGACCCTGTGCCATGCCGGCAGCTCCGTAGCTTCAGCAGGGACTGAGGGTGCCCCGCGCCTACCGGATGGGAGCCCTGCCTGCGTGGGAAGTAGGGCAGAGTGTGCCTCCGGGCAAGCATGTGCTGGGAATCCACGGGAGGAGAAATAATAAAAATGCCATGTGTCTAAGGACACACCGCCCCTTGAGAAACACATATAGTGTGTGGGCATGCACTGCCCTGCATGCCGAGGCGGGTCTGCAGCACACAGAGGAGGCGTCTGCAGGGAGCAAAGCAGGGCACCTCCATGCAAGGGCTGGGCTGGGTGCTCTGCTGAGGCAGGGAAATGCGAGCTGGAAGGTCTGGGCAGGATCCTGAGACATAAATCAGAACAACCCAGGTGCAAGTGGAGGGGGTTCAGCACAACCCCCACACTCATGGCTTGTGGATGGCTTGGGACACAAGTGCTGGTAGACGCAGTGAGGAGCAAGTGGTTGTCCCAGCCTCCCCCAGCACCTCTGGTCCTTTGGCTCTGCAGTTTCTGGTTTTCTCCCCATTTTTGGCCATGAATGAGGGAAGGCAACTTCAAGATGCTTCAAGGCCAATAAGCCAAGAAGCCCAAAGCTCCAGCTCCACAGGGCTGCCCAGTGTCCTTATGCTCCCCCATCACCAGGATAAACACAAAACAGGGACAAACCACACCACTGTGAAAGTGAGAACAGGAAAAGGCAGGCAAGGAGACCTGCTCCTCTGTCTCCTCAGCCAATCTTACCTTTCACATCAAGTTTGCAGTCTACTGAGGCTTCCCCCAAGGGGTTCACAGCTTTGCAGGTGTAGATGCCCGCATCAAAAGGGTTGGGCTTGCGGATTTCCAGGGAGCAGACGCCCTGCTCGGTCATTGCTATGTATTTGGGGTCTTCCCGTATCTCCATCTGATTTTTCATCCAGATGATTTTGGGCTTGAAGGGAACAGGATTTATTTATTTGTTAAAGCAAGGAAAGAAATGAGAAATCTAAGTGGCTCCAAAATGCAGCCACCTCCCTCTGCCTTTGCCTTGGCCCTGCCTGAATCTGGTGGCCATAGTGGGATTCACAGTCAGAAGTGGTTTGAAGAGCTAAATCTCCCGTTCTCCAGCCTTAACGACTGCTTCACACTTCCTCCCCCAGTGCAGAAGGAAACAGGACATGGCTTGAATTAAGACCAGTCTCCCATCTCCAGGCAGAAACACCCCAGACTTGCCCCAGTTTGACTAAGAGGGCAGCTGCAGCCCCCTAACCTCATCCAGTCCTAACCCAGCGTGACCAACCATCTCCCAACACCTCCAGCCACCTTGCAAAAACCCCACTGGTGGCTGCCCTCGCGCGGAGGCGATGCTGCCCATGGAGGAACCACTGACCTGGGGGAAGCCCCGGACGCAGCAGAAGAGATGTGTGCTGTAGCCCCGGGTGGTGGTTCGGTCTGTCAGGGGCTGGGTGAACTTTGGAGGCTCCATCATGTCCCGTTGGGGGATCTTCTCTGGCTGGTAAGTAGTTTCTAAGAAAATAATGAATTCTAGGTTGAGGGAGACCTCGGGCTCCTGGGCTGACCAGCACATGGTCACAGTGATTCAGAACAAGGTACCCCAAAATACTTCTACTCCCTCACATAACAAGCCAGACAGCATCAAGCCTGACCTGAGGACCTGGCCTTCAGCTCAGACCAGCCCTGCCTATCAATCCCTTCTCATCCAACCCTGCCATGTAAGTGCCCAGTCCCTGTGGGAGACAGGGGAGATGACAGCCTGCAGACCAACACCGCCATGCATGCTATGTGCAGCATGTCAGATCCAGGCCGTGCACCGCTCTGGATTTCCTCCTCCATCCCCAAAATTCAGTGCACAGAAATAAGAGCTGGAGGTAAGCTCTGCAGGTGGCAGAGACCCCAAATTACTGTGTGCTACCAGGGAGCGGGATGGAAATAGATGGAGGGGGAGCAGCACTGAGGAATGCTGCTTTGGAGATTTGGCCCTGAGATGGACCACTGCAGGGGTCTCTTCCTCTGCTTGCCCTAAGCGGCGGGGCCAAAGCCAAGGCTGTTCCTCACCCCTCCCAGCTCCTGCTTCAATCTCACCCCAGGGATGTTCATGCCTTGATCCCTCCCAGGGGGCTGACCGTGGCACAAGCCTTACCCAAAGGAGAAAGGAGGTGTAGAAGGAGGGCAGGGGACCTCTGAAACTCTGCCTTGGGGATGCACAGCCTCACCCCTACAGGGCTCATCCTGGACACCAGCCCAGCAGCATCACCACAACACCGAGGAAGTCCCACTAGCCCCAACAGGGACAGGACCCCTCTTGCCCACCACCCTCCTCAGCCCCTTAGCCAGGGCATTGTCCCCACTTGTCTTCTTGATGTGGGCCACCGCGGAGGTGACAGCTGCTTTCTCGCTCAGCCCACAGGCGTTTTCCGCAAACACCTGGAAGGAGTAGGTATTGCCAATGATGAGGTCGGAGATGGTGCAGCTGGTGCGGGTGCAGCGCTCCAGTGCCGTGAACCATTTCTGGGAGGAAAAAAAAAAAAAAAAAAAGAGTGGTGAGGAAGGGCAGTCTGTCCAAAAGATGGAAAAGACATGGGAGGAGACAGTGGTCTGCAGCTCCTCCTCTCCCAGCACGGCATCCCCAGCATCAGGGTGCGGGGGCCCAGGAGTGCCCAGACTCACCCCACTCTTCTTGTCTGACTTCTGCACTGTGTAGCCCTTGATCTCAGAGTTCCCATTGTCCAGCGGGGGAGTCCACTCCAGGGCCACGTTAAAGCCCCACACATCCACCAGCTTCAGGTTCTGGGGGGGGCCCGGTGGCTCTGCAAATACAAACCCTCACAGGGTGGCATCCTAATTTGCTCCCCCCGCATTCTGTGCCTTGACCTCACTTTTAATCTCTTCTCACCCTGTTGCAGCACACAAGGGATGAGAAATTGTGATGGGCATGGGCTGGCAGAACCCCTGTATCCCCAACCAGAGGAGTTCACCTCCATGATCCTGGAGAAGATCCCACTGGGAGAGAGAGCCCAGAGTCCCTGTCTTATTGCTGGCCCTGTCCCATCCCACCCAGAACAAGAGCTATCCCCAGCTAAGGGGCAGAAATGAGCCCCAGAGCAACCATGCAGGGTCCCATCCCCAGCCTTACCAATCACTCGGATGTCCAGGATAGCCTTGTCCTCTGCTCCATTTATCCGCACAGTGAGCTCATACTTGCCCGAATCACTGCGCTGTGCCTTGCGAATGTAAAAGATGGTGTCCTTCTCCGTGTTGCGGATGTTGATGTGGCTGGTGTCCAGGGGCTGGTCACCCTTGGTCCAGATCACCTCGGGCTGCGGCTTTCCCTGGAGCAACCCGTACAGACAGGTTAGGAGCCACTCGAGCGCACGGTCCCAACAGGTCCTGCTGGGAAGGACGGGTGGGCAGAGCCACCCCTCTTTGTCCAGGCAGCAGTGGCCTGGATATGGCCTCTCCCATCCAGCAGTCCCCAGGGAAGAAACTACAGCCGATCCCTGCCAGCCCCACTGACGGGAAGGCATCAGGCTCCAGGGATTATGCTGGAACATGCTGGTCCCCCATGGAGCAAGCCCAGCTTTACTTGCCCAGGGCATTGCAGGCAGAGCTGTGGTCCTGTTGCCCATGCACTGAGCCCAGGTTCAAGCCTAGCAGCAGGGACTTGAATTCAGCATCCAGGGCCAGTTCATGCTCGGAGCATGGCCAGCACAGGCTCCCAGCTGCCTATGAGACATGGTGTGGACACATCCCTCATCTCAGGGGCAGCTTTCTGCCTCTCACTTCCCCCTGCTTGGCCAGCATGTTTCAGGGCTGGTTTTCTCCATCCCATACTCCATGGTGGAGATGCTTTGGTAATGCCTCAAACAGTATGTGATAGATCAGTTGAGGAGAGGACCTGCAGCTTGGCCCACCAGTGTCAGCATCACTCCTCCCTTCACAAAGCCCTGGGACTGCCCTGCTCCAAAAGCAGCTGCTCTCCCCAAGGGGATCCCCACTGTTCCACTGCTGTGGGGTCCTGTGGTGTGTGGCCAGGTCCCTTCCAGGCTCGGCCAGGAGCACAAGCTGAATGGGGCTGATGGGCTGAGACAGCAGCAATAGCTAGCCTGTGTCCTAGTGTGTTTGGGGTTGTCCCATTGCCAACACCATCAATAAAGACATAGCAGGAGAAAAATGGGAACTAGGCAGGAATGGGAGAGAGGTTCCCACCCCATCTGCCACCCTTAGCCCATGAGACAGGGGGACCAGGACAAACCAGCCCACAGTTGGCTCCAGGCATGTCATGGTGGCTAGAAAAGTCACTGCAGAAGCTAACTTGCAGTGAAAAATCCTGGGGGATTAAATCCCAAATTAGCCACCTACCTGGAAAGGGATCATCATGTTCACAGCTTCCCCAACACGCCTGACATAAGTCTGCCGCAGGTGACGGGGCATGCGGATCCTCGGGAGCTCTGGGAACCAGAAAGTCATGCTATGTGGCCAAGGAAATCACAGCACCCAACTGGCTGGCCCCCACACACTTCCCCCACATCCCCCTGCTTGGCCATTGAGAAATCCCACCCAGAAACACAGCCACCTCTTTCCTCTCATCTCCTGGACAGTGCTTGCTTCCCTGCAGGGCCATGTCAGCCTACCCCATTGCCTGTACCCCAAAATTATATCCATCCTTGAGATACCAGGTCACCAACACAACAGCACCACCCCAATGGACCATTCACCCCCTTCATTATAGCCAGGCTATGAAGACCAACATGGGCTTAACCAGAAGAGCCACAGCACAGCCTACGTGGTAGCAAGGCAGAGGACAGCATCTCCCAGTTAGGAAATATTTCTCCCCCAGCTCAGAAAGCAGACCTTCCAGAGGCACAAAACCCCACTTCCAGGAAGGACAAGGCTCACCAGACCTCCGCCTTCGCTGTGCGTTCAAGGCCACCAAGAGACCAAGGTGGTGCATGGTTACTCACAGCAGAGCTGTGAAAGCCTCAGGCTTAAAATGAAGGCTAACATCCCCAAGGGAACATAACAAAGATAAGCAAAAAAACCCACTGGAGAATGCTGATGGAGCATGTGTCTCCTTCCCGAGGTGAAAATAGCAGCCATGTAACCCTATCGGCTCAGTGCCGCTCGGTGATCCTTCTGGAGAGGCATTGGGTTTACGTGAGCTCCTCATAAAAGAGCTGTGTGTCTCTGCGTGGATTAAAAGTGCTGGAGCTTCGCTCTGGGGAGGGGGCACAGCCAGAATTAAACTGGGGCTGAGCAATGGCTAAACAGCTGTGAGTGTGAAACGCCGGCGGTGGGCTGGGGAGGGCAGGGAGATGCCCGGCGGTCCCAGATGGCCCCACCGACAGCTGAGACGGTCTCTCCTCTGCTCATGCTGCTATTTGCTCCAGGGATCCATGCATCGATGCTGCCACTTGGGCTCATCAGTCTCAGTGGGGCAGAGAAACCTGACCTCAATGGAGGAATGTTAATTCATGGGTGTTTTCCCCAGCTCGTGCCTTGCTCGAAGGAGAGGGCTGGCCGAGGTCAGTGGCCCAGGTGACATGCTGCCGCGGGTGGGAAGGCATTTTTCCTGCCCCGGCTCCCTGCAAAACACAACTCCCACACCAAATCTTCATCTGGTTTCTCCTCGTCTCTCTCCACTTCCCAAACCCACTCATCCCACCTGTTTTCAAACTCTCTGCCGTCTGTACTGCTGCTATTTAAAATCCCTTGTGATGCCATAAATGAACCGATGAGAGGTACAAAATGCGGTCCCAAATAAAATGTGAAGACCTGAAGGTAACAGATGGGGCAGAGAGGAGTGGACTCAACACACCAGCGCCACTGGGGTGGACACAGGGAGGCAGACAGACATTGAGGGCTAAATTGTTCCTCAGCAAAGCCAGGCAGTGTGCACAGGGCTGTATTTCAAATGAAATGCAAAAGTAGGCAAGTGCTGTTTGCTAATGAAGAGTTTCAGTTAGCAAAAAGAAAAGAGAGAAGAAAAAAACCCCACTAGCGTGGAGCAAGAGCAAGATGTACGTGGATCTTTCAGCTCTTTGGGGTTTACACCTCTCAGCCGCTACACATGGGTGGAATGAAGCTCAGGCAGCAGAGACAGGGGGTTTGAACTGGTGGATGCAGCACAGGACTAGAAGTGGGAAACACAAGCTGTGTATTTGGCGTCTCATGCCAGTCCCCCATGCCTCTGTTTCCCCAGTCTCACTAGGTATGGTGGGATGCCTTTGAGATCTGGAGGTGAACATGGCAGCAAGCACCAACCTCTAAGCCATGCTCACCTCCTCTGAGCAGACTGAGAGGATGGACCCTGCAGGAGCCTTTCCAGATGCTGATAGCCTTCTCCAAGCCCTTTCCTATGAAAAGCTGATGGTTCCTGGAATAACTTGTTATTCTTATTACTATTTCTTTGAGTAACAGGAAAACTTGTGCATTAATAATTCCTTGTAAAGGGAAAATAAGTTTATATTTGCTGTTAGATAAGTGAAAACCAGCCTTGCAATCATACATCAGCCTCAGCACATTCACAGCACCCCGGGAGGAATGCGAGTCTTGCTAAGCATGGGAGCAAGTCATCCATTAGCGAGTTCAGCATGACTGAAGTTCCCATGCTCCAGACTACCAGCTCTTGACTTCCCTTAGCTAAATAAACAAAGCTGTCCAATGCGTATGTGATGGCATATTAGAGATGTAAGCATGGCCAAGGAGAGGAGATGTGCTGAAAGTGAGGCTGTTTCTGAGCTCTTGACATGAAATGGGGAAATGTGGCTCTGCATTTTGAGTCCTTCATCCCCAAAGCTTCACCATCTGCAAGATCAGTGTCTTGAGGTTGGGAAGTTACTCCATCCCACCCTAAGGGAATTGGACACAGTTATTGAGACTAACATCTCGGTCAAAGGCTGCCCAGGCTTCAGGGACGGACTGTGATTCTTTGTACCACTGACAAAGCACACAGGAATTATGCACGGCAGGAGCAGTACTTACGGAGGATCTCTCTGATGAGGACTGGCTGCTCCAAAGTAGCTGGAACGCTGGCACCACTGGCGCTGACAGCCTTCACTCGTACATGGATCTTGTCACCGGAGCTGAGGTCCTGGACTGTGTACCGGGTGGAAAGGAAAGGCTCCTTGTTCACAGCTGTCCAGTCCGTACCTATGATGAACACGGCAGAGCACTTCAGCAGACAGAGAGACACACACCCCAAGCAGCAGGATCAATCCACAGGGGGTGAAACCCAGACGCAAAGAACCCCTTCCTTGCAAAGGCTGAATGACTTGGGGCACCAGCAGGAAAAGGTACCTTAGAGTGGAGGCTGGCCACCCCACCCTGCCAAGGAGCATGGGGTACGAAATGCTGGCAGAAGCTCAACTGTTGAGGAGGAGGCTATTTGCAAGTAAGAAAAGGCATTAGGCCAGCAAACATGGTCCCTGCTGACCTTGCAGGTGCATTTCTGGAAGTAGTTAAAGATACTTTGACTGCCCTGCCAGCCATTCTGCTCCTCTTACTGCCCCAGGATAACCCATCTCTCACCATGTTCCCCAGTGCATCCTCCACATCAGGCAAGGTCTGCTCATCACTTGCCACCAGCTAGACCTCCCCAGCTGTTCTTCCTGCCTGGAAGGGGCATGTCAAACTCACCCCACAGCCAAGATGTAGAAGCCCTCCCACATCAGCCAGCTAACACAGCCTTGCAGTGTGCCAAACCTCTTAAGAAGTTTCTCAGTTAGAAAACAGACTGCCCCAGTCACCAAAGGACTGGGTGTCCCAGGCGGGCAACTAGAGAAACCCACGTGTGCCAGGGTTTGCTAAGCCAGCCTTCAAACCAAGAAGGTTTTCCTGGCAATGCCATCAGACCAGCCAAATCCCACCAGCTCCTCTTTCCCCTCACCACTGGCATTACTCAAACCATCCCTCATTCAAATCCCACCATATTTTAGCCAACCAGGGTCTTGCACCAGCCCAAATACAGCAGTCACAGAGCCCATGTTGTTATTACTGAATGACTAGAGCTCTCCTGTCACCCAGCCAAGCACAAAGCAAGCTAGGAGAGCATCCAAAACTGTGATCTTTGGCTGGCTGTCAGCCAGCACCCTCCAGGAATGGCTGCATCTTTCCTTGTCCCACGCAAGGGCCTCCTCACACATCCCATCCAGCCGTGGTTATTTCCCCAGTCCCCAGCCCAATGATGAAAGCCTCCCACAGCCAAGCATGTGTTGATTGTGCCTACCACAAGCTAAACAGCCAAGGGTCATAGACCGAGCTCCCCAAGGCCCACAGACCACCTGGGTCTCCCAAACTACTCTAGCCTCACGTAGCACCCAGTCCACCAGCCCCAGTCACCCCTTGCAGATCCCCCCAGCCACGCAGGTCATTCACTCTGACCCCAAAGCCAAGCAGGGCTTCAAGATAGTGCCCCAAAACACAACTTTTATCCACCTACCCCATTCCACCAACCAGCAATGCAACCGGAGAACCACAGATCATTGTTGCCACCCACCAGCCCACCTCCATCCACCATGACCATCCTCCTTCCAGGCATCTCGAGCCCCATCTCACTTGGGCAGGGCTTGCCTGCTGCTGCATGCCAGCCCCTCTTGTGCTGCCCAGGATCCTTTCCTCCCTCATCCTCCTGTCTTATCCCCATTCCTTCTGCACTTCATTTGGGGCAAATGTGGGAGAACTGCATCTTCTTCCTCCTGAGGTCTTTCATCCCTATCCCAACCCAAGGACTCTGCAGAGCTGGAGTTCATGAGAGACCATTCTCAGTGGGTATGCTGGTCTCTCCTCCACCCTCTAGCCGGACATGGCAGTGCAATTAAACCCAGTCTAGCCCCCTGCTAAAGATCCCTCTCCTCCATAGAAAACAACAAAAAAAGACCATTTTAATGAACCCATTTGGGCAAAGAGAGGGAAATGGTGCCCAGAGAAATGCACTGCCAGGTTCTGCCCAGCTCCATCCCACACCTCCACAGCAACACACCAGCTCCACACTTATGAGGCAGGAAAGCCCAAGCCTACTTCCATCTTTGCAGATCTCCACCACGTATCCATCCAGGCCCGGCCGGCCTGTCTTCTCTGGGGCTTTCCAGGTCAGCGTAACCGAGTCTTTGCTCACTTCTTCCACGGCCAAGGACAACGGGGAGCTGGGTGTCTCTGTAACAAACCCGCAGTGGTGAGGACAGGCTCTCGAATACTGGGGCTGCTGGAGGGCAATCACTCAACCTCCATGTTGGTCTTCAGCCCGCCCATCCTCCTAATCCCCCAGCCCTATCCCACTGCAAAAATATCCTTGATGACTTCATCCCTCCGTTCCTTCACCCCGGCACCCCCACATGCCCCCTCCCAGCCTTGCATATCTCCCCTCCCCACTTCAGTGTCTGGCCCCATCCTCACCTGCGCTTGGTTTCTCAGGCTTGGGGGCTTGGGGTTCAGCTGAGGGAGCTGGGGGACCTTCAGGGGCTGGAGTCGCTTCTGCTGTGGGGACAGGAGCAGGCTCATCTGCAGGGGGATGCTCAGGGGCTGTGGACCCTTCAGCAGCTGGGGCTGGTGCTGGTTCTTCCTTTGGGGTTGGCACTGGCTTTTTCTTCGGAGCTGGGTCTGTGGCTGGAGGTGCCGTTTTGCCGGTCATTGCTGCAAAGCTGGGGGGCTGGGGAAGACGATGTTTCAGGGTCTCTGCTCTGGGATCTCTGCTCTGTTTTGGGGTCTCTGCTTCAGACCAAAGGTCTCTTCTCCCAGTCTGGGATCTTGACTCCAAAGTTGGGGTCCCTGCTCTGGACCAGGCGTCTCCACTCTGGACAGACGGTCTCTGCTCTCGGACGGCTGTGCTGGGAGTGGGGAACCAGCTCACTGAGCCAGAACAGGGGCTGGGAGATTTTTATACACTTTGGCTGGCACTTGTCACCTCCCTGCAAACCAATCTGCCTGCGCAGGCGGGGGCTGCCAGGAATAGCCACCCGGGACCTGCACATTCAGCAGCACGCCCCTACCCCCTCCTATTGGACTGCAGCACATGGTCCTGGCCCCCACCCCCCACCCCCCTGGGCTCGCAAGGGACTGGGCAGGCCAGGACCAGGTCACCTTTCTCTGGGGACATGGCTCTTGTCCCCAGCACCAACATCCCTCTAGCTAAGGGCTTCCCACTCCCCCACACTGCCACCTCCTCAGCCACCCTCTGCCCCCCCAAGTNCGTGTCCTCCCATAGTCCCTGCTGTAACCCCAGACCCCTCTGCTCCTCCGTGTCCCCCCACCCCCAGCTTCCACCTCAGTCCCAGAACTGTTGAGGTTGGAAGGCAGCTCTTGGGATCATCTGGGCCAACCCAGATGCCCGTACTCCTGCTCCACATTTCTGGAGAAGATGGATCACTGGCCAGCCCTGCACCATGTCCTCCAGCCTCTGCCGTGCCCGTATGACCAGGACCTTGTCCATGGAGTCTGGTCAGCCCAGGACTTGTGATCTGCCACCTTTCTGTTAGCCCCCAAAGTCAGATTCACCCCAGAACCCCCCACTGACTTAGGAAAGCCCCATTAGTCCTATAGGATATAACCCCACTGACACCCTGCCTGTCTTTGCTTGCATGAGACGCTACTAAAAATGTCTCTGTAACCTATGGTCTAAATCCTTAACCTTCCTCAAATTCAGGTTGACAGAGTGCTTTCTCCTGTTCCCCAGCTACTTACCTGTCTCCAGGGATGCTGCTATGGAGGAACCAAGCAAGCCTGGCTCTCCTGGACCTTGGTCCAAATGCTCACGGTTTCGTGGTCCCCAGGAAACACCTCCAAACGTGGGCATCAGGGTCAAGAGGCATCTCTGAGACAGCCAGAGCATGAAGCTATGTACTCTGACAGGGCCAGATGATCTGAGCTTTGCTAACAAGGGGGTTGTTTTCCAGGTGGGGGGAGCTGTGGTCACCCAGAAAGGGGAGGGAGAGAAGAAAGAGCAAAATCCTATTGGGCAGGCTGGCGTTTAAAGAGATGGTGACATCCCAAAAAAAATCCACAGGGCTCTGGGGAATACATCCCAGCTGGAGCAGGAGCCATGGACTAGGCAGGAAGAAGGGATGGGGAGAGGAGGCCAGGTCAGCAGTGCTGGCTCTTTGGTCCATCAGGGTGTCACAGGGGTGCTGGGCTTGGCCAGACACCAAGCTCAGCTCCTGGCTGCGAGGCAGCGACAGGCAAGAACTGGTGGTTCCACGGAGGCATCGGCCCAAGGACCCCAGCCCATGGTGCCCTACACAGACAGACAGACAGTGAGATGTGCAACTGCTGATCTCCAGAAAGAGCACAAAAGAGACCCCACACTTTCTGCTAGCCCTGGTCCTTCTGTAAGCTGAGAAGAAAGCTCATCACAGCCACCAGCCTTGCAAGGCACATGGGGATCAGGTAACACAAGTGCAAACCTGGTCCCCCATGGGCTCCAATCCTGCCTGGAGCCTGCAGCCTGGCAGCACGATCCTCCTGCTCCAGGGAGGGATATTTTTTCTCCCCTGGTTATTTCAGAAACAGTGTTTGGCAGCAGGATGAAGCCAGGACACCAAGAGATGGTATCAGTATCTCAGGGAGGGCATGTTTCCTCCAAAACTATGTGATAACCCAGATGTTCCTCGATTACCTTCACCAGTGAGGAAGAATATGACTAATAAAGGCTCCTACTTCCCCCAAATACCTTTGGGATGCCTGAGGGATGAGCTCCCTGGGGCAGGAGAGGGTGACATGGGGCTCCCAGCTGTTCATGCTGCCTGTGGGCCATGGACAGATACTGGCAGTCCCTCCCACTCCCCAGAGCAGCTTGGAGTGGCTTAAACTTGCCAAGTGGGTCATGAACCAGAAAATTTTCTGCAGCTGCTCTGGCAAAAGAGCATACAGCCCTGCTCCCCAGCACAGTGCTGTAGGGCTAGAGGAGACTGTCCATCTGTCCTTCTCCAGCTGCCTTTGGCTCCCTGGTGGGTCTGGCACCCAGAGGGGAGGATTGGAGCAGCTCTGGTTTCTCCATTCCTTGACCCACAGGGTTTTCATCCTGTCCTGGATGATCTTGGCACCTCCATGACCCCTCAGCATTCACGTGGCCCATGTCTTGATGACTTTTTCCATCAGCTCACAGGTGGCCGCCTCCAGACTCCCACAACCACCGACTCTGCTCAGAAGTCTTCCATGTGTCTTTCCCAAAGGCGATCATGATGTCTAACCTAAACAAAAATGCTTTGCAAAAAGTGGGTTTCTTTTGATTATGTCTTAAGAAAAGCAATTTAAAGACCTCTGAAACCAATACCAAAACTCTAGTTCATAAGACTCACTTCTCTCAGGTCAGGTGAGTGCAGCTGAAAATTAAACACTTTCCCAAGGAAAAGAACATCAATGCAATTATTTCATTTTAAGTTCTTGATATGAACAAAACTTGAGTTTTTCAACCTGCTCGATGACGTTTAGACACTGTTTTCCCTGTTGACTCACAGGATGACTCATAGGTTAAGAGAAAGTGAATCAACGTGGTTTATCATCCAGACTTATCTGGGCCATGTTACCGTAGTATATTGGCATCTTGTTTATTCACACATTGCCGGCAAGACTGCTGTACGTTGAGCAAATTCAAGCATGGAAACACTACGCTGCCTGCTGCAGATGACAAAGGTATCGTGACAGGTTGCCCAAGTCCAAAGTCAAAGGGTTTCCCTTAGGGACCAGGGTTGGGAGCCAAAGGTTTCATTACCCACCATAATGGCTTCACTTGCGGATGCATGACAGGGAGGGAGAAACTGCTCCCATGGAGTCATTTCACCAACAAGGACAGAAGCAGGGTGTCTCAGTGCTCTGACTTTAGGGTGAGTGAGCTACAATGAGTCTGGTGTCAGAAACAAAACAAAATGCCCACCGGTCCAATTCCTCCACCTCAGCATGAAAATGAAGAGCACACCAAGTGGGCTGCGCTGGCTGTTCCTGCAGGCAACTGGGACGACTGAACATTAACATTTTAGTGATAATTTAAATATCAACACATTTTTTGCCTGAAATTCCAAGTATTTCAGGATTTAACTGAAATACTGCGTATTCTTGTTTTCCAGTGAAAAAAAGATCTCTTCTCTACAGGAAGCAGATATTTTTTATAAATTGGGTTTGACCCACATTTCCAGCCCACTACACCATTGATATGTTGATTTACTTATCTTCCAGGTAAAATATAGGTCTAAAGAACAAGGGCCTCATTTTTTTCTTAAAGGATCAGATCCTCCTCATGCCATTGTTATTCAAACCCCTCCAAAAGATGCATCATGGTCATCTTTCAGCTGAGGCTATTAGCAGGACCACATTGCAAAGAGATAAATCTGGCTGTACCCCAAAAGCATCGGGTCTACCCATTCACCCAGTTTGCCAGTTTAGGAAATCATGGCATCAAGAACCTGCCAGGTGGGACGGGGGAAAGCCTTGGCAGTGCAGTTCCCCAACACAACAGCTGATGTGTCGGTGCGGGAAGACAGAAAATGCCTGCGACAGCTGGGGAAAATCCTGGAGGCTTTCAGAGATTAGGACCAGCCCTAAAACAGGACTCCAAGATTAGACAGGAGGTGGTGAGGTCTTCCCACTTGCACATCATAAAGCAAAGTGGAGATGCCAAAAGCCCAGAATAAATGACAGGCCTGTGACATCCGGGTGGGAAGGGCTCCTTGAAGCCATAACATCCTCCATGCTCATCCCCTTTTGAGATGTCCTCATGAACATCTCTAGAGAGCCGAGGTGGGCTCTTTGTACCCCAGGAGGACTCTGAAACCAGCAGGGTGGATGTCACATGCTGTTACCTGGGCCACCACTGATTTTGAGCATATCATCATGAGGTCCTTGGCAAAAGTGATGAGCTTCACTGGAGCAGAGGACAAAGCCATGCTCCAAGGGATGGTATCATGGGTGTCAAGGAGCTGCCACCCATAGCTAGTATCAGGGTGGGGAAGGGGACACCCAGGACTGACAGGATCCCCATTGCCGTCCCCAGTGAGATTTATTCAAAGCCACCCCATGGCAGAGAGCAAGAGCCGTACCCACCTCCCTACAGCCACATCCAGCCCCGTGCTATGAGTCTACAGGAATCACCACAAATGGCCTGAAAAATGCCCAAAGCCCCAGGACTTCAGCAGAAAGGAGGTGCCCAAACCCCTTTGCGAGGAAGATATTGCTACCAGTTACAGATGCAGCTGGAGATTGTTCCTGTGTGGGGCTGTCCCCTCCTTTTGGCTGCTTCCCTCCTTCCTGCCCTTGCCTGTCCCCTCTCCAGGGAGTTTAAGTCAGACCTCCAGAAAACCAGGGAGGTCATATGGAAAACACATAGTGGCCAACTACAAATGCCACAGGGCTGAGGCTCGGGGCAGCTCAGTGCCCCGTCTGCCACATCACATCTCCCCGGCTCCCAGCAGCATTTCCAGCCTCCGTGTCACCATGATATTCACAGGGCTCTGAGTCAAGCAGCTGGGGCAGGCAGCAGGTGGGCTGGGACGTAGGCAAGCTTTCCATTTTGTGTGTTACACGCAAGCAGACACTTACTTCACCCCAAAGCAATGACTGCAGGCAGGGGCTCTTGGGGCCAAGCCAGGACACAGGCTCGATGCGTCTCCCAGAGCCCCCAGGGTAGTACTTGTTGCGGTGCTGCCCTAGGGCAGGGGTTTTAAGCAAGTATTGCTTTAAAATGCCCTTGTCTGGTCTAGAAAACACAGCGAGGCAATGAAGAGACATTGTCAGCATGATTCAGGGTGTCTCCGAGGTCCTGCTGGGCATCCCTTGCCAGGCGCAGAAGTAGGGCTCATGCAGCCCAGCCGCATGGTCCAGAGTTATCCCCGTTGCATGGTTGCACATCAGCTCACACTACCAGCACTCAGCATCACCACAGTTTGATTCATCAAATCACCAAATCACAGAATCACACAGAATCACAGAATGGCAGGGGCTGGAAGGGACCTCCAGAGATCATCTCATCCAACCCCCCTGCTTGAGCACCTAGAGCAGGGGGCACAGGACCGTGTCCAGGCTTCGCCAAAAGGGTTGTCAAGCACTGGCACAGGCTGCCCAGGGAAGTGGTTGAGTCACCATCCCTGGAGGTATTTAAAAGACATGTAGACGTGGCGCTTAGGGACAAGATTTAATGGTGGACTTGGTAGTGTTAGGTTAATGGTTGGACTTGATGATCTTAAGGGTCTTTTCCAACCTAAAGGATTCTCTGATTCTATGATGAGTCAGGGTGAGAATGGATTCACCTACCACCGGCTGCCCTGGCATCGGCTCACAGAGCAGCACAGTGGGGTCTAGACCTCCAACTTACCTGCTGGGATCAGGAGCTGCTGGATGCGGGCAGGACTCATGGATGCAAACACCTAGCACCAACAGCCTCTTTGGGGTGTTATTTTGGGGCTGTAATGGGATAATTCTCCTCTGAGCTATCAGAAGAAAACCATTGTTTTCCCTGTCTGGGGGAAAACTGTTGTGGAGTGGCATCACCCGCTGCCCTCAGCTGAAGTGGCCCCCTCAGCACTATCTGTGGGGCCATCACACATCGCAGCCATGGTGCAAGGTGGGCAGCACCCTCCAAGTCAGCAACTGCACCCGGGGCCGGCCACGACAGGACATGACGGGCTGGCAGAAGCACTATCACACCTTGGCACCGCATCAGTCACCTCCTGTGTCTCCAGCACCCAGAAGCAATGTCAAACCCAGGGCACTGCTCTGCCTTTGGTGGGTTTTTTTCCAGTCCTGCCCTACCTCTGGGGCTGCCAGCAGGAGCTTACCTAGGACGGGCACGCAGAGAGCCTGCTGGGGCTGAGCCCATGCCAGCCCTGCTGTCCTCAGCTTGCCAGGGGTCACCTCTACCAAGGGTTGGGGACAGCAGCTGGGGTTGCCAATAAGGCTCTGTCACCACCTGCCCTGCCTGGTCCCACTTTGGGGTAGGGAAAGGCTGCAAACAGCAGCTTAGGTTTTTCCTTCTGCATTAAAAGCCAGGTGCTCAGAAAGCCCACGAATAGCAAGCCACCTTTGCTATTTTATTCAGGACATTTAGAGATGGGGGTTGCACCCGGGGGACACAGCCACACACCCGACTGCTTCTGTTGCTGAGCTGCGGCAACCCTTGAGCCCCCAAGCGGGGAGCCGGGAGGCTCTGCAAGAGAAGGGGGAGGAAACAGCTCAGGCCCAGGCTCCACCAGCACCAAGGGCAAATTTCTTTATCATTTAGTATCAGCAGGGAGCTCAGGTGTTTGCTCTTCAATGCACAGGGGCAAACAACACTACCCAGAGCCCCACTTTGCTTGTCTCTGTGCCCACAGTCCCAGGCAGCACCCAGTTCGCCCAGTCTGCCAGTAACCACTGGTCCCCAGGAGGGTGTCTATCCCTGGTGTAAAGACTTCAAGGCACGGAAACCCCTGCCAGGGTGCACCATGCCGTTGGCCAGTTACACCCCAAGCACACAGTTCTGGTATCACTTGACTTTCAGCATCCCCTTGGGCCCCCTTACCTGCATCAAGGACTAAGGCCACCTTAGGTGTCCTCAAGGCCATTGCTCCTCTCCAGCCCCCAGTCCCTCCTGCAGGGTCAGCACTGGGGGCTGGTGTCTCCACTTCCCCTCCCAGCTCCTCCCTAATTTTCTCACACCCCTCCTTTCGGTGCCTCAAGTGCTTTCACTTGCACCCTCACCTGCCTCCTTTCCCTCTGCTCTCCCCATCCCCTCCTATCTGCACCCTCCAACCTTCTCCCCATCTCATGCAGAGTCCCTGCAGGACACTGCCAGTGTCCACCCCATCGCAGCCAGAGCAGCCAACAGTGTGTTTGGCTGAGATCATCACAGCAGATGGGGACCAGCATGATGTCCTGCGGCCAGGCCCGTCCCAGCCCTGGTGGCACTGGGACCAGCCACATTTCAGGGCAGCTGATATCCCAAGGAGGTCCCCAAGGCCAGCATGGTGGTGGCTGGCACCGCAAGGGCTGCCTGTACCCTGCCATGTCTGAGGGGTTTGCAGAGGGCTGTCCCTTCCCAGGATGCTCTGAAGCAAATGGGACCTGCTCCCTTAATGGGGCAGCTCGTCCCAGACCCCCCATGTCCCTCTCTAACCCAGGCACATTCATTCGGGAGCCTCTCTGCTGTGTGCCGCTCCCTGGAGAGTTTTCTGGATTGGAGGGGCTATATGAGAGGGGCTGAACCATCCCCAAATCCCAGCCACTCCCTCCAGGCCCCAGTAAACTGGGAAGACAAACCAGTCGGGTTGTCCAACCATGCATCCTTCCCTGCTGCCACCAGGGAGCATCACGGGGACATTTAATCAGGCTGTCCTCACCCTGGGTCCATCTGAAACCCTACAGATACTGTGTCAGGCTTTGGGAAGATGCTGTTCCCTTTATGCCTGGTCCGTAGTGTCCCTGCTGTCCCCACAGACAGATTTGACTCAGCCCTGCTTTGGACGCACGTCTCGACCTGCCGCAGGGTGCCTGCTGCCATGGTCAGGGCAGCTCCCTGCAGGGTCCTGCTCCCTGCCCTGCTCCACCTCTGCTGTCCCCATCCAGCACAGCGTGACAGCCCTTCCCTGGAGGAAGCATCACCCCAGAGCACCTCCAGAGCAGCTGGGCCAGGCCACGGGCTTCAGAGAGCAAATGGGGTTTGATCTGTTGACCCAATAACATGCGAGGAAGCTGCCATGGAAGAGGACGCTCCATCCTCCTCCTCCTTGTCCATGTGCATGTCAAAGCAGGAAGGACACTCTTGTATTCTTGCAGGAGAAGGCCACCACCTCCAGCCTGCCGGGACCAAGGGCCAGTGAGGGCCAGGGCTGAGGATGGCGGTGGTTTTAGCCACAAAGTGGCTAAAACTAACAAGTGATAGGCTTGTTCCCATCTCGTGGGGGTTAGGAGGTGGCAGAGATCCCAAGGGATCTGGGGACAAAGGGATGAGATGGGGGAGTCCCGTGCCTCCCAAGGGCTGGCCCTTAGGAAGGAGGAGGACTTCCCCACCAAACAGTGAAACAGATGGAGAGACCGTCCCCACCACCTGCTCCATGAGGGATCCCACCCTTTCCGCTGGCTGGAGATGCCCCGGGATCCCACCAGGCGATGGTGGCCAGAATGTTCATTCCTGCCCTGCACCTGTAAAGCCCTCGAGGATCCCATGGGGTGGTAAAACACTGCAGGAATGCAAAGCGACGTGCAGGGCTCTCGCCCAGCCCTGGGTGCCGCTGAAGGTGAGAAGCTGATTTAATTTCACAACCTACAAAGCCCTTGGGGAGGTGGACAAGGCTGGGCCGGGCACCAGGGCTGGTTATTTTCTGTCCCTGGCAGTGTGACTTGCAAATCAAAGTGTCGGGGCTCTCTGTGAGTTCACATCTTCCTGCAAGCCAGGCCAGAGCCAACATCCTACCCCACCACCCAGATGAGGAAAAATGCCCTTGGTGGTCCCTTTTTTCTGCTGCTTATGACTGCGGTCTCCTCTTCCTTGCGGGGCACAGGAGAAACTGATGTCCTTTTGCTCCCCGGCACGGCAATGAGGAGGGATGGGGGGGGACGGAGGGAGCAGCCAGAGACCGGTTATCTGATCCCAACAGCTCCGGTGTAAACTTAGCATGGCCTTTTGGAAAGTACTTGCTGTGGCAAAACACGCAGCAAATCACTGTTCTGAATGCCAACAATATTTTGAGATTAGCAAATCTTACAGAGCTCCTTGGGTTAAAGCTCAGTTTGGGGTCATGGTTTGCAGCCCTGCCAGTGTAAGTGGGGGGCTCTCGCCAAGCCAGTACCCCTCAGCACCCAGGGGTTGCACCGAGCTGCAAATGTTTCTTGTTCTACGTAGGAGATAGGCCAAAGTCTGGGGTCAGCACTGGGTGAGGGGCTGCAGGACCCCCATGCTCAAGCAGGCACCCACCCCGTGCTGCCGAGGAGCAGGACCGACTCTGATTTCCCTGCCCTCCCCTTCCCAGGCTGCTCACCACAGCCTGGAAAATCTGCAATTTCCTCCTCTTTTTTTATCAAGTAGCAAAATCAGCCCCCCACTGGCTGCCCCGGCCCCCTCCAGCATCGTCCCGTGCTCCCCAGGGTGAGCCACTGTGACACCCAGCACCATCACCCTGGCCCCCGGTCCCCAGTGTCCCCAGCACCCCCAGCCCTGGCAGGTCGCTGAACCACAATGTTTCGGGGTGGAGATGCCCAGGACTTTGCAAAAGTGACCCAGGAGGTTGGAGCCCGGTGCCACCACCTGCCTCCAGACATCCCACAAGTTTTCCAAGCTCAGCTGAGGGCTGATTCTGCACCAGGGCCCTGCCTGTGGGACAAAGAGGAGGGAGAAGCCCTTTGAATTGAGCAGAAGAAGGGGCAGCAAGTACCTGGGAGCCAAACCCAGGTGCATCCAGATGGAAAATCAGCCATAGGCTTTGTTTTTAACAAAGATTAACCCCTGAAACATGCTCCCAAGGCCAAAATGGCCCAGAGCTGGCATTTTAACCTGGGATGAGCCACTGGATCAGTACAGGAGGGCCTGGGGAAAATCCTGTGCTACACCTGAGGCTGGGCTCTGCAGCTCGAGCCTTTCCATCTATGGATGCCCGCTTGCAAACAGCGATGTCAGCCCGGCCCGGAGCCTGTAAACTGAGACGTCTTTGCACCTCCTGACCATTAAATGGCCTCGGAAAGGAGCCGTTTCCCTGCACTATAGTTGCAAGGGGGCTGCAGCCCAGCACCAGTCCTCCCTGCCCACCCAGCGCTGCCCAAGCCCCTCTGCCGAACACCACCTCCAAGAAATCCTAAAGGTGGATTGAAACACTTGGGATTAAAACCATTAGGTGCAAGGAAAAGTGGCCAGATTAGCTTTGCTTTCTAATCCCTGGGAGTTTTGCAGCCCCCTCTGCAACCACCATGCAAGAAATGGTCCTTAAAGATTTTTTCATGGAAAAATGTGCAATCTTTGGGGTCTGTGACTTTGCCACAGGGCTCTCTGCACCCCAGCAATTGGAGCAGGGAGGGCTTCGGGGAATAGGGGATGCACCTTGCTAAGAAGCCGTGATTTTGGTGTCCCATAAGGGTTGACATCTCTTCTCCTTGCCCAGTCCGGGACTGCTTTGCTCCTGGTCATGGGCCAGAGTGTCCCAGCTGGCTCTCAGCCCCTCCCTGTCCCGGCAGGTCCCCCTGCACTCACAAGAGGAGCAGGCAGAGCGTGTTACATGGCACCCCATTTTGCGGAGCTGGGAGTGATCACTAAGCACCAAACAGGGCAGCGGGTGAAGCATCAGTGGCAGGAACGGTGCAAACACAAGTGAACTGAACCCGCACGTTCTCAGCCCAAGCACAAACCTCCCCAGAGCTGGATAACCAGAGAGAAAAGCCTCTCTGGAGGAATGTCCCCTCTCCTGCAAGGTCTCCCGGAGATGTTTCTTTGCTCTAATGCTGCCATCCAGTGGGAGAAACTCCCAGGTATGGGAAAGGCTGGAAAAAAAGGCCTTGGGGTCCCCAGCCCTGGGGGGGGGGGGGGGGNCACCCACCACCCCCAGCAGCCTCAGGCTGCCCTCGGGGACGTCCCTGCCAGAGATGCTGTAGCCAAACCCAAGCCTCCATCTCCAAGCCCCGACCCCAGCCTGGCTGCAATGGGCAATATATAAACAGCTCACACACCGCACGCTTGAGCTGCTTCAGCACCTAACACCCTCCTGAAACGCAGCACCCAGCGAGGGGACGGGCAAAGAAAGGGTAAAGATGCACCAGGATGAGGCAAGGGCCAGCAAGCTGAGTTTTCCTCGTGGGGAGGAGGAGGCTGAGGAGCTGCGGTGCAAGCAGGGCCCCAGCGGTGAGGACACCAGTGCGATGCGGCCCCATGGGATGCTCACAACGGCATCCCCCAGCCACGGGATATTTGCAGTCTGCACACACCACGCCTGCAGGAAGCCACATTCCACCGTGTATTCATCAGCACTGGGGCTGCAAGGAGGAAAAAAGAACCCAGAAAACTCCCCTGGCGTGGTTCAGGAAAGCAAAACAACTTTGGCAGCGGTGACAGAGCAATGCAACGGCAAGCGTTGCATCTGCGGTGGCCAGCGGCCCCGAGGATCCCACAATGTGCCCATTTGTTGTGCCGGTGGGCGGCTGGCTTCCCGCAGAAAGGAGCTTTCAGTGGGAATATTCAAAAGTTCAACCTCTTTCAGCAGTGCAAGGTTTGCTGGATTGTGTGATGGGCACAAAGGGACAGTGTTTCCTCGCGAGCGGGGAGGTTTTGTGGCTGGGAACATGGCTCTTTTCTTCCCTGCACAGAAGCCGTCTGAGCAGAGTCAAGGCATTATCGAGGCAGGATCGTAGTCAGAGACTTGCCTTAACGGCAGAAAGATGAAAAGATTTGTGTATATGGGGAAAAAAAATCAAAGAATTTTGGAATTTCTTTTGGCAGAAGGCAGGAGCTGTTTTCCCAAGGTGGCTCCGGTTTCCAGGAAAGCAGGGATTTTCCTACAAAACTGAGGGGGAAAACCCCTAACTTTTTCTTTTCCCTTCATGCCAAGAGGAAATTTCTCCTGGGAACAAGCCCAGTGTGCAAACAAACACACTGGCCTCTCCTCCAGGAAACAGAAATGCTCTTCCACCCACTCAAGATCAGCCAGAAGCTATCCTCCCAGCAATTCCCTGATAACCCCAACGAGGCAGCAGTGTCCCGGCCAGGTTAGAGGCACATGCCCCATCAGGGATGTGTTTTGAAAGCATCTGCCACCTCTGCAAGCTGGCGAAGGCCATTTCTCCCTGCTGCAAAGCCATCCTCGAGCTCCAGCCCATCACTCGGGGAAGAGGAGGAGATGGGAGGTGTTGCAAAATATGAAAGGAGGACCTTTGGTGTAGGAAATCTGGGCTACAGCTGCAATCAGCTATGCTCCAGCATTTGGGCTGAGAACTGTGCACAGCTCATCACACCTAAAGGCCTCATAGCCCATAGCTGTGCCCAAAGCCCCTTCTGAGTGTTTAATTCCTGCATAAGCACTGCCTAAAAATGGCAGTGGAAATATTAGGTGTGTGGCCAGGCTGAGGATGGGAAAGGGGGATTTTTTTTAAAGATATCACTGGTTTTAAAGAGATTTTCCTTGCTGGTGGGTCTGGTGGTAAAACTACCCAGCAAAGCCGGGCAGCTCCACAGGCTACGTGCCTGGGGTGGGGTGGCCACTGTATCGCAGCACTAATGAACTGCTCTCCCTTCCTGTAATGAAGATAGATGGCAACCGGCCTCGAGCCCAAGAGTCACTCTGGGAGGGGGGATGAATCTCTGCCCGATGGAGAAACGCCAGCCGGGGGGAAAGCACAACCCGGCCGGCGTTCCCCAGCGGAGCCAGGACAAGCTCGCAGCTGGCGGCCACGGAAATGAAAGCGCGGTGGCATCGCCAGGGCTGCTCGGCTGACTCCCCGTCCCGCTGCAGCGCGGCAGACCCCAGAACCTCCGTCCCCGGAGGGGGCAGCCCGGCGTCACCCCTGGCCCCGCAGCGGCTGTGCTGGGCACCGGCAGGCTCCAGGGGAGGGAGAACAGGGCTCGGAGGCGGCCAGAGCGGGGCGGGGATGCTGGGGGTCTGGGGCAGGGCGCTTCGTCCCCCGTGGTGCAGGGCAAAGCCACCCCTTGTCCCCGGGGTCCTGCCCCGCTTCCCACCCTCCCGGTGCTCCCAGCTCCTCCTGTGCCCGGGGTGCCCCCATGCCCGTCGGCCCGGGGCAGGTCCCCCCCACCGGGGCTGTGCCCGGCCTCACGCACCGGGATGCACCCCCGCTCAGCTCCCCC
>VZTV01030648.1:31332-53015 GCA_013400875.1 Anhinga rufa
TCACCCCAGCCCCGGGGGTCGCCCCATCCCTGGGGGTTCGCCCCAGCCCCGGGATTCGCCCCAGCCCCGGGATTCGCCCCATCCCTGGGGGTTTGCCCCATCCCTGGGATTCGCCCCATCCCCGGGGTTCACCCCAGCCCCGGGGGTCGCCCCATCCCTGGGGGTTCACCCCAGCCCCGGGATTCACCCCATCCCCAGGGGTTCGACCCATCCCCGGGATTCGCCCCATCCCCGGGGGTTCACCCCATTCCCGGGGTTCGCCCCATCCCCGGGATTCGCCCCAGCCCCGGGGTTTGCCCCAGCCCCGTGCCAGCCCCGCGGACCCCCCGTTACCACGTCCCCAAAAAGCTTTCCGAGCCCTTCGCCCACGGAGCTCAGGGTCGCGGGGCCCACCGGCGCGTGGCATCGCGGGCACCCACGGGGGACACGGTGCCCCCGGGGCAGGTCAGCGTTGCTTTAGAGGATAGTGCAGAAATCCATCCTTTGGGATTTATGAGCTTTTCCAAAACGCAGGATGGATCATCGGGGTTTTCTGGCTTGCCGTACCTCGAGCCACAGCAGAGCAGGTTGGGGCAACCTGTGGATTTGGGGGGCTCACCCCAGGTCTGGTTTGTGCTGGCTGGCTGCTAGTCTGGGTGCAATATCTGTTTTCTCGAGCTCAGCAGAAAAGATGTGATAAAGTAAAAGCCATTTCCTCTCTGCTGGGGCAGGTGGGCGGCTGCCCCGGGAAGCAGAGCTCCCCCACAAACCGTCGTGCCGGGCCAGGAGATTTTGGCACGCTGCAGCCGGGGAGTTTTCTGGGAGGAAAGAAACAGGTTGTGCTGCATCACAGCATGGGCCTGAGCACCGATAAGAAAACCCCGCTCCAGTTGGGGAAGCTGTTTGTGCAGCAAAGCTTCTCTTTCTTTTACCGCCGCTGGCCCCGATGCCATTTCCGCATGGGCCAGGGCGCACCGCGGCAGTCTTTGCCCTCTACATGCGCGGCGCAGGGAGGGGTGAAAATCCACAGCACCAGTAGCTGCTTTCCATGCACAAGCTGCGTGAGGCCCCCCCGGCCGCCTGGCTCGTTCCTCTCCTCCCCGGGGATGCTCCTGCTGCTGGGGGGGCTGTGGGCTGGTCCCCAAGTCTTCCCCGCTTGGGCTACAGGAGAATTGTTGGCCAAAACTCATGTGACAGTGGCTTGTGTCCCTGGGACACATGAGGGGCTGTGAATCCTGTCGGGTTTGGGGAGTGCTGGGGCCTCTGATGCCACGTTAAACCCATCCAACACTGCACGACGGTGCATGGCCCTGTACATCCCCAGAGCTCGTCTTCTAGCCCAGGGATGGAGTATTATGGTACCAAAGGGATTTAGGCTCTGCCAGCAAGGGCTTTGCAAGCAGACCTGGTGCAGGGGAGCGCTGCTGGGTGACGCCGGGCTTTTGGCAGGGCTCGCTGTGCCTGGTCGCACTTTGGGCAGACGCATGGGTCCGTCTGCGAGAGGCAGACCTGCAGCCCGGCATGACCAGCCTCCCCGCAGTGGTGGGTTTTACTTGGCTCTTTGCAAATGCCATGGACATGATGCAAATCCAGCCCTTGAGAGCGCATCTGTATTCTTTGAAATGCAGGGTAGGACTGGATAGGCAGGATTTAACTGGACTTTCACCTTACCCTGGTAATCTGTGATGGGAAAACAACCAACACCGGTGTCCAGCAAGGATGGGGGATGCCAGCAGCTCTCCCTGCTGCACAGCCTGCTTCCCTAGGGTCATCCCAGCAACAGCCTCCTGCCCTGGCCCCGTAGGTGAGATTGGACTGCTGAAGTCATTGCTGCAGCATCCCAAGGACAAGCAGGAGAAGCAAAGCGCATCTTGTCGACCTTTATTCCCTGGCCCGGAGCACCTTGCTGGGCTGTCACACAGGTGATCCCCACCAAGGACAAACCAGAGGTGTCTGCAGCTGGGTCTCGGTTCTTGGGATGCTCCTGGGCTTCCCCCTGCTGCAGAGGGACCTCTTCAGGATGAATTTCACCTTGCCAAGAAGGACTTTGCATGCGGAGGTGGAGCAGCCTCGGGGTGTGAGCAGGGGCAGCTTCACGCGTCTCCCTGCCTTGAGCTGGGAAAGGTGTTTCTGGTCCCTGGGAAGGGACATCCCCTGATGGGACTGTGAGTGTCACCTCCTCGGATGAGCCTTCTGCTCCCATCGGCTCCCAGTGAGCTTGAGCGAAGGCTGGAAGGGTGTTTCCAGACTAAAGGAGGCAGCTACAGAGCCGCAGGGATATGTGGGGTGTCCCCCAGCACTGCCTTTGGAGGAAGATGTTGCACATGAGGGAGAGGGATGATGAGAGGAGCTGGCCATGGCCGTGCCTTGCCCTGCCGAGCTGTGGCACAACCGAAAGAGCCCAGGGCCAAACTCCAGGATGCGGGGGAAAATGTCATCCAGCCATGCGTTTATTTTCCTGCCTGTTATTCCTAGGAGCAGCTCAAGCATTTCTGTTCCAGCTCCTCACCATAATCAGAGCCAAGACCAAGCCCGGGACAGTTTCAGTGCCAGGAACTGGGGATTTAGAGTTGCAAGCAGCTGCTGGGAGAGGGAAGAGCTGTGGCATGGCCTGGCTGCAGCCTCCTGCCATCATTTAACTCCTCTCCTTCCCAGCCCTTGGATCTCGCTGCCCCATCACGATCATCCCAGGGCCCTTGGAGATGTCAGCTTGGGCTCTTTTCACTTTTATTTCTAGTTTTATGGGTTGTGACAGCTGATGCTCCCCAGCTCTCCTCCCCAACCAGCCGAACAAGAAATGGGATATAATCTCAGGGAACTGCTTTGCTCTGGGAGCTGCGGTTTAGGGAAAACCTTCGAGTATCTCACTTGCAATCAGCGGTTCCCAGGACTGAGGGCATCTGGCAGGGAGAGGTTGGGATTCATCTTCTTGGAGCCTTTGGAGGTGCTTGAACAAGATGTGTGCTGTTTCTTTGCTGTTTTTTTCCCCTAAGGGAATAAAATTAACTGCTATTTATAGCATTCCCACACCTTCCTGCAGATGCTTTCTGCAGAGACCGCCTGCTCTCTGCCATCCCACATGCCAGCTCCTGTCTGGGCGTCCCCCTGCCCTCCCTGGGACGGGGCAAAGGAGGGCTGGGGGTGTCTGACAGCACTTTCATTTTCTCCAAAAGACTCATAAAAGCCATTTCCCTTTCCTTCCCGTGTCCTGTGCCTGCATGTCCCCAGCTCTTCACTGTTGGGGACCAAAACACCTGGTGCACCAGGTCCCGGTTCCCTCCAGCCACTTTGGCCAGTTCACGTGTAGCTCTGCATCTCCTCTCCTGCCATCAGGGCACCTCCTGGCCTTTCACTTCATTCTGCTCTTTTATTGGGGTTGGGGTTTTTTTTGTTTTGGCTACAGGAGGAAAAGAGGAGGCCTCTGCTGCAGAAAACAACCCCTCACGGGTGCCGCAGGGGAAACCAGGAGAGCGGAGCTCCATCCTCTATTCTGCTGGACAGTTTTTCTTCGAGTACCTGGTGGTGGTGTCACTGAAGAAGACGTCAGAGGGACGTTACGAACCCAAGATAACCTACCAGTTCCCAAAGGTATTTAGTCCCATGTTTCCAGGAAGATGAGTTTTCCAAGGAAAAGGGGATGTTGCTCCTTCCCACCACTGGAGCCGGGGGAGGAGAACAGAAAAATACCCCGTGCCCTGGAGTCACAGACCCAAACCCCAGGGCTTGGGTTGGGGTTGCTGGGACTGCCTGTCCCTCCCTGTGGTCCAAGCCACAGGCCACAAACCCCAGGAGGAAAACCCCGGGGCACTCCCTGGTCTCCTGTCCCAAAAGGGGAGACCACGGTAGCAAAATCACACCTTGGGAGGTGGCACAGGAGGAGACCCCCTGTTTGCAGAGGGGCCCCTGGGTGTCTCTGCTTTGTCCCACTATCCATGGGGTAAAAGAGTAAAAAATTGGACTTTTGGGAGATGCTTGTCCAGGGATGTGTGGGCGCACTCTGCTTTGGTCTGAGCTGGGGGTTGCTTTGGGACATACACCCCATTCCACCCTGTCCCCTGGGGCTATGGGCACCCTCCATTATCATGACTCTTGGCATCGCTTCGTTCCAGCGCGAGAACTTGCTGAAGGGCCAGAAGGAGGAGGAGGAACGTCTCTTGCAAGCCATCCCCCTCTTCTGCTTCCCTGATGGCAAAAACTGGGCCTCTGTCACTGAGTTCCCCAGGTACCTGCCCCGCTGCGGGGTCTTGGCCATGGTTTCCCACCCCGTGTTGCCGTACCCGCGAGGGCTGCGGGTGGAAGAGCCGTCCCATCCCCATGCATTGTCTCTTCTTGCAGCGAAACCTTTTCTTTCGTCCTGACCAACGTGGATGGCAGCAGGAAGATCGGCTACTGCAGGCGGCTGCTGGTGAGTGCCCCCCGGCCTGTACGCCCATCGCTAGGTCGGTGGCGGCTGTGCCACCCCTTCCCCGTGGTGGGACATGATGCCTTCTGCCGTGCCCAAAGTACAACTCTTGGGAACGTGCCTTAGAAAGCCGCTTGCCTTGACAAAGATGATGACAAGCAGCAAAGGGGTGCCCAAAGGGATTTCTTTTGAGCTTTCTTCTGCTGGGGCATCAGTTGGATGCTGGATGGAGGAAAGCAGCATTTGCTGTAGCCCAGGGCTGGCCTGAAATGCAACCAGGAGCTGCGATGGCTGGGAGGTGCTGTTCCTAGTACTGGTGGTCGCTGCCTCCCCACAGATCTCCCACAGCTTCCCTGGCTCCTTTCCCTTGGCCGCAGCAGTCAGGACGGCTGCAAATCCCACTCGGGATCAGGATGGCAATGCGCATGTGCCCATCCAGGTTCCAAGGAGCCAGGTGCCCTCAGTCCCATCCCTAAAAATTGCTTCTGAACAGTGGATTCATGGATTCATCCATTCTCATGGATTTGGCCAGCTCAGGGGCTGCGAGGTGCGAAGGAGGTCTTCCTTGGCTGCTGATTTATGCACAGCCTGCTTAAATAGGGACGTAAAGCCACAGGGCCATACGCCACGGCTCGGTGACTTGCTGGATCCCACCACCCTTTCATTCCCCGGCGAACCTGCCCACTTCTGCATCCGGGGCTGAGCTCTGGCTGTTTGAGCTGGATGTCTGGAGGGCTGAAAGCGCAGAGAGCAAATGGACCCAGGATAGTCCAGTTGGAAAGGGGAAAAAAAGCCTGGGCACTCATCCTGATGGTCCCTGTTTCAGTGGGAGGCAGGATTAGCCCCAAGGATGGTGGGGCAGGACATCTCAGAGGACACGTGTCTCGGGGGGACGAGTTTGGGAATATGCCAAAAGGCTTTACACCAAAATGATTACCAGCTCTGGCGTCTGAATTGCCTTCTCCAGGCACCCTGTACTTTTACAGCATCAACTGCATCCTTGGCCTGAGCCCCAGCTCTGAAACCCCCGCAGTGAGTGATTGGATTTTTCATGTGGGGGGCGAGTGGGGCCAGGAGGATCTCTGGGGAGAGCACGGAGCTGGTGCAGTGGGGCTGCAAGATGCTCAAACCCTTTTCCCATCCTCTTCCAGCCGTCCGGCCGTGGTGTCCGCCTCCCTGAGGTCTTCTGCATCATCAGCTGCCTGGGCTGCTTCGGGCTCTTCTCCAAGGTAGGGAGGTGGTGCCTCCGCCTGGCACGATGGTGGCCCAGGCAGCCACTCTGTTGCCTGCTGGGGTTTCACAGCTCACTTTTTTCTGCCCCAGATCCTGGACGAGGTGGAGAAGAGGCGCCAGATCTCCATGGCGGTGATTTATCCCTTCATGCAGGGCCTTCGGGAATCGCCCTTCCCAGCTCCAGGGAAAACTGTCACCATTAAAAGCTTCATCCCCGAGTCAGGCACTGAGGTTGGTGCGGGTCTCGGGGGCTCAGCGGCACCTCCTGGACTGCTCTGATGTGGGGAGTCTGGGCTATCTCCAGGAGCATCCTCCACACTTGCAGCACCCGTGGGTGCTCGCTGGAGCAGTGGGCGGTGGGTTGGGCTGCCGGGGCCCTCGTCCCCTGGGAATATGGGTGCCACCTCCCTCCTGGCCCAGGAGGAGAGCAGCAAGCAGTGAGGATGAGGATGGAGCCCATTCGCAGGTGATGCTGCCCCATCTTTGCACCCTTGCAAAGCAGCATCTTTGCAGCTCCATCAGCCTCGAGCTGGAACTACCAGCACAAAACCTCCCCGGACACTGTTTCTTAACACGTCGGTGCTTGCACAGCCTTTACATCAGAGTGGTGCACCATGCCAGGGCCGTGGAGCGGGGCTGGCTGCACTCGAGTCGTGAGCAGGTGTTCGCACCTCTGGGTGCAGCATGCGGGGCTGTTGGGGTGCGCGGTGGTGCTGGGGCCACTGTGGGGTGTTTCAGGCTGCAGCTTCCCCTCCCCACCGCGGTGCTCAGCTCTCAGCCTCCACACCCACCCTAGTTTAGCATCAGGAGCAGGCAGCCGGCATGGCGCAGGCGTGTGGCAAGCCTAGCCCTTACCTGTGGAAAGGAGATCTGATACGGGCACAGGGCTCACCTCGCCCACACACAGCCCAGGCTCACACAGGCAGAGCCTTTTCTTTTGCTTTTTCTTTCACTTCAGGCAAACCTGGGGTGGAAAAAGGGGGAGGATCTGCCTTGGCACCGGGCAAAATAACCTTGGTACTGAGCAGCCATGGGATGTGTCCTGCCAGGGTGGGTCTGAGAGCAAGATCCTGCCTCTCTAAATTGGCCCAGTGCAATTTAGCAGCTGGCTATCAAATTGCAAGAGATTTCTTCATCCAGGAAGGCTTGTGCAAGGGCTTTGCAGGTTGCTCAATGCTCTGGCTGTGGGCCAGGCTGCAGGGAGCGAGGCGGGGGGTCACAGGAGGGAGGATTTGCAGCAAGGACGTTCTTCGAAAGAGCTGTGCTTTGGGGCTCTGGGCAGGGGCTGGAGCAAGTTGAAAACGTCAGTGAGAAAATGGGGAAAGGGGTGAAAAATAAATCCTGGGTACTGCATGAGCTGGGAGCTGGGGATCGTACAGGATTTGTGATGGAAAGGGACTGCGGAGCCCAGCCAAGCCCTGTGCTGCTGTCCGAGAAGATGCTGCTTTGCTGGAAAGGCAGCTTGGCACATGGAGGAAGGGGATTTTTCCCCATCCTGTAAAGCTGGGGAGAGGAGCCAGGACTGTGTCGTGAGCTGCACAGTCCTGTTAATCCTTCAGCAGTTGCCATCTCAGGGCTGCCTGCAGCAGGGCAGAGGTATCGACCAGGTTTGGGAGACACTTGTCTTGGGCAAAGCCAGCAGAACAGGCAGACCATCTGCAAATATCCATTAGAGAATTCACTTTTGGGCCATCCTGGCTAGGATGAGGTGACCTGGCCCTCCCAGAGAGTCTTTTGAGGAAGTTTTTGTAGTTTTTATAGCAAAAGTCATGCCCTCTTCCCTCCTCCCTTTCCTGGAAGCTGCTGCTCACATACAAGCTGTCAGACACCAAGGTGGGAGCACGTCCCTGCCCGCCTCCTGCCAGGGACTTGTGAGGACTGCAGAAAAGAGGCATTTTGGTTAAAAATCCAGTGCCCTAATAAATAAACCCCACAGTGCACATTGCTGCTGTCTTCTCCTGCATCCTCAGTGCTGCTCAGCCCAAATCTCCAGACAGAACAAGGTGAGGTTTGTGACTTGCAGAGGGATGTGATGCAGATGCTGCAAACTCTGGGTCATTAATCGCCCCCAGATCACCTTCTCAGGGGGCCAGGGTGGCACAGGGGGAGCATTACACCTCCTAAGCTGGGGTTTGGTGATTCTCCCTTGGCAGCTCATCGAGCTCACGCGGCCCGTGGATGCCCACCTGGAGCACGTGGAGTTTCAGGCTCTGCTCCAGCGGCTCAGCCCCCAGCTCATCCTGCACATCTTTGCCTCGGCTGTGTTGGAGCGACGGCTCATTTTCCTGGCGGAGGGGCTCAGGTGAGTCCTGATCTGTTTATTTAAAGAAAACTAAAACCTTGAAGGAGTGCAGAACACAGCTGAGCTCGGGGTGGGATGTTCCCTCCGAGCAGTGAAATCCTCTTTCCTCATGCAATGCCACCACAATGGCTCCTTGTCCTGCAGTGTCCTGTCGCAGTGCATCCACGCAGTGGCTGCTCTCCTCTACCCCTTCACCTGGGCTCACACCTACATCCCCGTGGTCCCTGAGTGCCTCCTCGACACCGTCTGCTGCCCCACGCCCTTCATGGTTGGCATCCAGATGCGGTACCTGGAGCAGGTCCTGGACCAGCCGATGGAGGAGGTATTTCATCAGGGCGGGGGAAAACATCTGGATGGAGCTGTTGGTTAGTCCGTGACCCTGGGTTTGGCTCAGCTCCAGGGTTGAAGGCTCTGGTTGTGCCCTTTTCCCATCCAGGGAGGCTGGAGATTGGGGCTTCTTGCAAGTCCCCTCCTGTTGGCACCTGGGGCAACACTTCTACGTCCCGCTGGGTGCTGCAGGACCCACAGCCCTGACCCTGGGGGCTCAGGGAGCTGCTGTTGGCATTGTCCCAACCTTGCAGAAGCGGAGAAAGGCTGTGTGGGGACAAGCCACCAAGCCTGGGACAAACACGGTCCCTGGTCACCCTGCCCAGGTCCCTCCAGTACAGAGGGACCGATCCTTCTCCTGCCACCCTCATGGGCTGCAGACACAGATTATAAAAGAGGTAGGAGGAAGCCTGGCTGCCTTGATAGGGCTAAACCTGGTTGCCCTCTGCTCTCTTTCAGGCTCTGATAGTTGACCTCTGCAAAGGGAAGATCCTCCGGGCGGTAGGTCCCCCGTTCAGGGCCTGGGGGTGGGCTCGCCTGGCCTGGATAGCCCTGGGAAGGGCCCTTTCCACCCTCGGTCCCAGCTACCTGGCAGCTTTCACATTTTGGGGGCAGAGACATCTCGTGTCGCCCATGCAGGGATAATGTCCCACGAAGGGATGTCTCCATCCACTGCATCTCTCTTGTCGTAAGCCGGAGCAGCAGGGTCCGTGTGTTGGGCATCCCATCCCAGCATCGCTGCAGCACCCTGCAGTGCTAATTAACAAGCTCTGCAGAAAGCCCCGCTGCTGGGCTGCGCTAACTGCTGCTCGTGTTGCTGCCCTGAGCTGGGCTCCCACTGGGGCTGGGTGCTTCACAGCCCTGTTGCCTTCCAGGTCGGTGATGAGGAGCAGATCTTGCCCATCAAGCTGCAGAATGAGATGCTGACATCTCTGAACAGGCACAACAACAACAACAACGTACACAGTAAGGGCGTCTCTTTATATACCATAAAACAAATGCAAGCTGCCTTCTGCAGATGGCCAGAGTCCTCAGCAAAATGATTTTCCTAAAGAGACCTGGCCTGGGGTGTTTCTGCCCCAATTTGCAATAAAACACAGCCACAGGAGAGAAATCCCTTGGCCTTTCCCCTGTCCTGCAAAACATGAGAGCCAGAACAATTAATTCTGCTGAAAAAGTCAGGTTTTGCCCCACAAAGATGCCACCACCCTAGAAAGCAAACACAGCCAGTGCTCCCTTAGCAAAATTAGTCTGATCTTTGTTTACTGTCAGAGGAAGGTTTAAAGCAAATAATTTCTCAGGATGGAAACAGAAACTGTGAACTGGCCAGGTTAAAATAGGTCTGTCCTCTCTATGCCCAGAGGTCCCATCCCCACCTCTCGTGCTCCATGTCCCCTTCCAGCATCCGAGCAGGTGAACACGCTTGTCTCCGAAGCCTTCGTGCAGTTCTTCGTCCGAATGGTTGGCCACTACACCTCGCACATCAAGTGGAGTAAAAATGGCTCAGGCACCTTCCAGGAGCGAGCTTTCTGCAAAGCCATCACCTCCAAGACCAACCGCAAGTTTGTGAAGAAGTTTGTGAAGACGAACATGTTTTCCCTATTTATTGAGGAAGCAGAAAAGAGCAGGATTCCACAGGAAGGTAAACGGCCCCATCTCTCCTTCCCTCTCCGGTCGGGTGAGCTCTGCAAAGTCCTGGGCTATTTGGTTAAGGGAAAGAGATGCCCCGTGCCCAGAGAGGGATGTAGCTTGAGGCTGAGGATGCTCAGGGCAGCGAGTAGCACTCGTTTGCTCTCAAGAGCTGCATTTCTCTGTCCCTGTCAAACAATCAGAAAAATCCCCAGGCTCATTTTAGATCTTAGTGCTTGACTGGGGCAGGCTTACTGAGAGCTCAGTGTTTAGGCAAACATGCCAGTAGCAGCGCAAATATTTGGCTTGGATACAGGCAGCAGCTGGGAGCTGGCTCTTGGCTGCGCTGCCTGCGAGCCCTGACTCATGTCTGCCACCAGCTCCAGTGCTGACCCGTGGCAACTGGGTTGGTCCTTTCCCCTTCCCAGGGATTTACAGGGCACTGGGCAGACCCAAGCCTCCTCCCAGCCCAGGACGAGGCCAAACAGGGATGAGAAGGTTGAGGAAGCCACCCAAAACATCTACCGGTGGCCAGAGACATCCTGGCCCAGGACTTGCCATCCCCAAGGTCTTGCTGCAATCAGAGAGAATGCAAGAGGGTGCAGCCCCTGGGTGGGTGAGAGGGATGGGTGGAATTGCAACAACCCCGATTTCACCTGGGTCCCCACCTGGGTGCAGCTGTCCATCCGCAGCACGGTTTGGCTCCCGGGGCGCACACACACTCCCCAGGACTCGGGCTGTACAGCCCTGTATCCTCCCCAGCCTGAGCGCTTGCATTTCACTAACGACCTTTTCTCATCCACAGCATATTTCCAGCAGAAAATAACAGAGTACCATGAACAGAAGAAGCACCGAAGGGACTCCTGAAGTCCAGCCTGGGAACACGGGAGCGGGGCTGGCACCGAGCAGGTCCCCGCCAGCAGCACCACGCTGCACAGACTCGACGTGTGCCCTGTCCAAGGGCAGAGCACGCTGGACTCTGCAGGATCTGTCCACCGGTTCCTACCCATCCGTGACTCATGAGATGCGTGGGCAGCACCGAACACCAGTTTCTACCCTTTCTTTTCTCCTCAGGGCATCATTGCACTGGAAAACTCTTTTGCACAGGGCTAGCAAGCAGGCTGTGATTGCTTTTCCAATCTGGCTGACAACAAGGACAAGCTGCAGCTCACAGTGCCTGGCCCTGTGCACAGTCTTTGGCTGCATATCAGGACCTCGTGCAGCGAGGGAGAGAAGGCAGGGAGCTGGCTGCAGGACAACAAAGGTGGTAGAGTAATTGTTAGAGGAAAAAAAAAAAAGATGAGTAGGAAGTAATGTTATTTCTAATTAAAACAAACTTAGGTTTTGCAAATAAGTAACATCCTACTGAATAAGTTTCTGAGGTTTCTATTATTAACAATTGTTTCACTTTATTTTTACCATGATAAGCTCATTGTCAAATAGTGGCAGGAACAGTTGCGGTGGACTGCGGCGGTTTCCTCTATAGCGGCTGTCTGCTTTGTCGGTACCACGTAGAGCCCAGTTTAGCTCTTTAAAGAAAGAAAAATATTCTTCTCCAACGGGTTATTTATTTGTGCTGTAAGCAAACTGTGAAGGCCACAGGGCTGTGTTTTGTAGTAGAGGGAAATGGCCAATCAACGCTTCGGGTAGGGAGGAAGTATTTGTTAAATCCAGTAGTAAAACATGTCGACATCCTCCTTGTTTCTGGTTTTGACGCCAACTTCTTTTAAAAACTTGCAGTTCATTGAAGCACTGTCTCTGAAACATGATGCCTGCAGCAGATTTAAAGCTAAATTATGGTTCTCCCCCTTTCCCAATGCTCATCCAGGGAATAAATATTGCAGCAGGGGAAGCTGGTGCTGGCTGCAGCTCTGCCTGGTTCCTTCCCAGACAAACGAGGGCCAGATACTTCTCCCAGCAAGGGCTGGGGTCGAGGGCAGAGCTTCATCCTCCTCCCTGGAATGTTGCAGCCAAGCTCCCACATCACTCGATGCCCACTAGACATGTGCACACATGCAGATGTTATCAAAAATATAGTTTAATACAACTTTTGCAGTGGTATTGAACCCCACAGTGAGAGATTTTACATAAACACTAAAAAATAAGCAGGCTGACTGCCAGGCAGCTTTCACTTTCAGCGCTGTTAAACTTCTAACGAAAATGAGACAGATGTAAAGGGCATTTATTTTAGAAGTAACTCTGTGCAGTCACGCAGAAATGCAAGTGACAGAAGCACAGTTGGACAGAGCGTACAAACTGAACAGCAGTGACACTCTCTAGCCCCGCTGAAAGAAAATCGTTGATTTTTTGCTGAGCCCCCATGTGTGTTTGGAGGGGGGAACAAGAATTATTTGTTAGGAGAAAAAAAAGGGGATTTTTGGCACTGTGGGTATTGTCTCTGGCTCCACAAGCTCCCCCTCATGGGTAGAGAAAGGGTTACAGGTTTAACTACAGGAAATTAAAGGTTAGTGGGCTTTTTCTGCTTGTTTGTTTTTTTTTTCATTTAAAAAAGTTCACCTGCCAGTAGAAAATTGTGTGGGTGGAAAATCACAGCACCTATTAAGAACTATCCCTTTTGAAAAGGCCACTTGCCTCCCCCTTCTCCTGCTTGTCCATTGCCATTTTGAGAAGATGCCAGCCTTTTTGGGTGTGAAGTGTAACACCATCTCCTCGAGGAAATATGGGAAGTGGTCCTTGCTTTGGCAGTAGCTCTTTAGAAAAGAATTAGAAATCACATAAGAGACTGGACTGTGTGGTTGCTTAATTCCTGCCAGAGAAAAATGTAATACAAGGTTATTCCTCAGCTGCTGAAAACATACACAAAACCTGATCCTTAAATTTAAATTTAACAAAAAAATGTTCAAATGTAGCCAGCGCTACAGATGTCAGCAAGGGTTAATTACAGCCAGTTAGAAGGGTTGGTGCTACCTTTCCTGACTGCGGATCAAAGAATGGGTTGAAATAGGCTGTTAAGTTACTTAAAGCACTTTTCCTTTTAGTATTGTTATGGAAAAAGGGACCTAGATCCATTCCCAGCGAGCAGCCCAGAAAAGCCTCCTTTGGGAACCAGATCAGCTCTTAGCTCAGCTTCTCAGCTGGCTACAGGAAGACAAAAGGAACAGGCACAGAGTAACAGGAGCAACCAGGCACTTCTCTGCCACTAAATTCTCTTCCCACCACCCAGCAGCAGCTTCAGAGCCACAGGTGGTGGCTGAAGATGCTGGAGAGAAAGAAAACAAGCCCAGGGGCATCTACCCCAGGACCCCCAGATCTCCCCCACGCTCCTCTCGCATCGTTTCCCTCTCAGTATGCTTGTTCCCCTTCCTGACAGCTTGGTTCTTGTTTCCTAAGCCTGATGTCAGTCCTGATCTGCAAGTTTTAAGCGTTTCTTGAGTTGGGTTGGCCTGAACATTGAAAAATAGCTTGATATTATCATGCTTGCTTACTCAGCTGACTGGTGCAATCTGGCAAGAGCTTTCATGCCCTCCCTTTAATGCCTGGAGGGTGGACAGACTGCATATTGCAAGAAACATGCACATCCCTATGATCAATCAAGATTGGTGAAGAAAGACCACGCCGTGCTGAAAGGGCAGATACCGAATAAAATACCCTATTTATTTCTTTGAACTCAGTCTGCCTCTCTTAAGGCACCTACTTGTAGGTGAGGGCACTGTGTTTGCTGCTAGAGACACTGGGGTAAACTCAGCTGCTGTTTGCTGGGAGCACGGACACATCCAGCGGGGCTCAGGGCACATTGTGGCGTATCAGCAAAACCTGAAACATATTTTTAAATCCTTCTTCCTGCTCAAGATTTGTCTAACACTTGATCTTAGACTACAACAGTAAGTAAAACAGTGCCAGGAAGTGTTTCCCTGGACTGGAAAGTGCTCATTTATTCTGCTAAATTGTTAACATAGTTCCCAGCATAGCATTAGCCAACTCACACTCATACAAACAACTCCAGGCATGGTTTGGGATTCAGCTCAGGAATCGTTTCCCTGATTCGCAGTTCAGTTCCTGCTATGCAGCTGCCCTGCTTGGAAGATAAGGTTCACGTTATGGCATGTGCCACCCTCTGCCAGGCCTCAGAGACAGCACATAGTCCTGGGCATATTTAACCTACCAGAGTCAACTACAAGCAGTCATTATTGCTAAGTACTTTCAGATTGCTCCAGAACAATACGAGACACAGCTCTTACCTCAGATCACTTCTCACCTGGCTATAACTTCCGAGAACTGCGGCAGTCCTTACAACCTGCTCTCTGAAAATGACCAAACTGCTCCGGAACACCATTCCAAACTCAAAGATGGGGCACAGCAGCTCTGGATGTACCCGGTGAGTGCAGGGTAGGAAGGAAAGAAGAGGAAAATACTAGTATGAATCAAAGCCAATGCTCAGATGAAACAGAAACGGGCTCTGAGGTATTTTGACCTGACTCTTTCCTGTGTTAAACTCCTTGCCAAAGGCAAGGGAATGCCTTTACCAGTTCTTAGAAGAGGCAACACTCCAACACCAAGTGGAAGTTTTCAGCTTGCCTTTATAGTTTTGGGGGAAATCTTTCTTAACAGAGAACAGGTTGTATTTGTTTTGAAGGGCGGATTCTCAGACACAGGTGTTCCAGGAAGGTCAGCAGGCTGCTGTTGCAAAAGCTCTTCCTTCTAAGTGTCTTCTGAATGCAAGAGAAAGTGAAAAAGCATGTCACAAGATCAGGCTGAGCCCACAAGAACTCTGTTCCCGTTCTCAGCTCCCCGAGTAGCCTTAGCTCTACAAGTGTACCTAAGATAACCTACGGTCACGAGGCTGTGCTGTAATGTATAAGTGCCAGCGGTAAAGGTCATTTATTCCATTATTTATTACAGGCATTTATACAGTACCTATATCTACTTTATATGGTGTGGATTACCAGCAATAACTATTACCTGATCACACCGAAGCTTCATCAGGATAGAAATGGGATTCTTTTCCTGGCTGGCTGAACATGGAGGGCATTCAAACTCCCAGGCAGTGAAAAGCTGAGGAAAAGGTGCCCTATTGAATTTCCTGAACATCAGTAAGCTTAGACACGTTTCAGTAAATGAAAGTTTGGTTCTAGACAACCCTTTAAAGATTTCAGTTCTTCACCAGTCTCAAATATCAGTGACAAAATTATTTGGAACAGATTAAATCTTAAAACCCTGAAGACAGAGCATGATTCTCCTTGTTTGCAGCTCTAGAAAACCACTTACAATCCAGGGAGGGGCTTTCCAAGCAACCGAATTTTGCGCTCACTTCACACTGATGAAGAAACACATAGTTTGTGGAAGGAGAGGCAGGCCCTCAGCACTTTAAAATCCTTCATCTTTTGCCTTGCAGACTTTGTCTTGCTCACCGCTTGAAGGGCAGCAGCAGAGGCTGGACTATCTAGATCAAACCTTCACCCAGCTGAATACGGTTAAGACTAAATAAACTAGTATCTTAATTCCAGTTGTATCTAAAACTGTCATACTAAAGAAACAGCTTAGACACTGGAGATGCCCCCAGCGTCAAGACACTGGGACCATAACATTTCCAGAACACGCAAGAGCGGTCAGGATGTGGGAACCAAACTCTCCCTCGGGTTTCAGCCTGACAGAGACCCTTTGGGAGCCCCCAGTGTAAACCCACAGTGCCAGGTCCCCCAAAGAGGGGGACTCAGCTGCGCTTCCCATAAAATAGCTGCTCACAAGCATGCAAATGCCTGGAAGCTCAAGGGCAAAGTGGGGAAGCCTACATAAGTTTCTCCTCATCCTGAAGCCATTCCTCCTTCCCCCAGTGCCCCAGTCTCAAGGCACGACCTCCACCACACTTGTTGAAGCAGTATCACCCCGCAGGAAGGAACCAAAACCCTTCCAACCAGACAAGACACAAGACTAAACGCTCAGCTGGAGAAGTAAACACCTCAGTTCCACTTCCTGCAACATCTCAAACAGGGGCCAGCCCCAGTTCTTTCCTCGTAGAGGCAAACACTTCAACAACTAAGCTAGACCCACACTTCTCCTGTGTTCTCTCTCCAGCCCAAGCAGCCCTGTGTCTCTGCAAGGCCACAACTTCGGGAGACTGACCTCTCTGTTCACAATAGCCTGACACTGAGTGCTGTCCCAGGGAGGTGGAAGAAGGGGTTTAAAAGCCCTCCAGTCACTGAAGAAACAAAATTTTGTCTCCACTTCCTGAGCACGTTTTCTAACTGCTGGGTATCACCGGAAATAGTGTCACCACTTCCTGTAGCCAAGTGGGGTTTTGATTTATTGTTGCTGTTGGGGGCGGGGGGGGGAGTGTGTGTGTGTTTGTGGATTTATTTCATTTTTTTAAAGCCAGGTGTGCTTAGTTCCTTCAAAGAAAAGAAGCATGCAGTTGCCTTCAGGTACTGCCATGGCTCTGGGTTCAGAGTAGACAGAGGCATTTTCTTTCCATCTTGAGTGAGATGCTTCAGGGTCAGAGTAATAGGATTTCTGCCACGAGGTTCCTAGCATTCCCCACCAAGCAGCTCCCTGATAATCATGGCAGATCTGCTCTGAAGACACTCCCTTTGCTCTGTACAGCAAGCCTAGGCACTTTGTTCAGGGTCTGAAGTTCCCCTCAATGCCAGGGCCTGGGCACACATTGCAGCACTTCACTACCGTGCAATTAAACCCTCCATTAAATCTAACCTAGCCTCCCTAATGCAGCTCACCACATTTAAAATGGTATTAAAACAACAACAAAAACCCACCCCAAACTTAGTACACTACGTAGCAGAGAAAACTCTTGGAGATCTTGGAATGACATCACTATACATATAAAAGCATTAGAAAACTACTTTCTAAGTAACAGGCAGGACTGTACTTCGTAAGTCTAAGTAGGACAGAGCAACACACACATCTGAAGACAACTGTTGCTCTCAGAATTCTTATTTATTAAGAGCAGAATGGAAATTTTGCTTAAGTTTTATACATAAAAAAGTAAACAGTAAAATTTTCTTTTTATAGTCTTTCCACTGAAGAAAATTGAGAAATAAGTTGTCTTTTTAGATAATGTTTATTAAAAAAATAAAATTAATTGACAAAGATACCACACTATTTTGCATGCCAGTCATCCCTTCTGCTTGCAGAACCCTGTTCAATGCATTATTCTTTAGCAAGAAACTGCTTTAATCAGCAATGCATAAAGCAAAGAACCACATCAGTCTGGACTCAAACCCTGACAGCTGCTTCAGCTACACAAGCTAGTGCGATATCTCTGTTTTTACCAGCTCAGGTCTTTAGTAAATAAATTTCAAGTGGACACTAAACAAGTATTTCACTAAGAGATGATGAAATATTAAAATTAAAAGCAAGTCGTATTGCAGCTGTAATTATACTACATTAGAAACTTCAGTTGTTGGGGATCCATTCACCATATATAGATTATTTTGTAATCAAGGTAATTACAAAGACAGAGCATTACTCCCTGCATGCTTTCCCAGGCTTTGAACCAACAGAGTTGACTACATGTAGAGTTGACTAGGGTGTACTTGGAATTCACTCTCTCAGGCAGGAGACTAGTTAAGGAGTGTTACTGATAACAAAGAATAAAAGTTATACAACATTGATTATTATAAATTACTTTGTTCTCATCTGCTTTCTGCCTTAGTCTCCTACACAGCTTCACATCCATTCATGTAGAAAACCAACTCTTTCTTTATTTCTCCTTATGGTGACTCCCCATTTACTAATGGTGATTAGAATGCATGGAGGAGGACTTGATTCGGAATACGTGGATGTGCAGATGGGCAGCAATCTGATTGCACACACTGACACAGTATCGCAGCAAATCAAAGAGAGAAAAGATCTGTCAAGGGAAAAAATTACACACATTTAGATCTATGTGTTCATAAAGTATAAATAACGCAAGAGTATAACACTACCCGCATACTTCAGAACGGAATTACTGGGGTCTTCTTTTTCACAAACCAAATCTCCAACTCTGTAGAAATAATCACTCAGTGAAGAAAGAGTTTCTACCCGTGCTGGGCTTTCTTCCAGCTTTGTAAGAATACAGGCTCTTAATTCTAGAGTCAGAAAGGGGAAAACAGTTATAGTAGCTACACAGATACTGTGAAATGCCCCGTTAACTCTGAATGGTGATAACCATACATAAAATAGTGATTTTATTAAAAGGTTAAGACTGCATTTCGGTAGATAACTCTTGAGCACTTGATAAGGACATATGAGTTTATCTTAAAATATTTTTTCCTAATGGGTGCTGCTCGTAGTGACAGACATACATGCTTTCAAGAGCTTAAGGCACAGCCATACACTTGCGTCGTGCATAATATACTACCTTGCTAACAAGACAACACAAATCTTCAAAAATTCTATTCTAAGCTTTGAATATTTGCTACATTGCTTTAAACTGTTTAAACTATGCACAAAGCAAACCATGTCTACCTCTGTTTGCATGAGTTCTATTTAAAGTCAACGCAGTAAAGTAGGTTCCCAGTCCTATCACCCTGTAGGCAAGTCAGCTAGGCTCAACCAAACACAAACAATATTTGTGAAAGAGCACATGCACGCTTGCGATGATTACCCACAAGCAAAGTGAGCTCATACTTACCAGGGCAATCCAGAGTACAATATACTCATCAATAAAGCTGTTAAAATACTGGTCCAGAAACAATAGTGCTGGGCCTATGAATGCTGTGTCGTGCAGATGCATTTCGCTTTTGGTCATGTGTGCAACCTGCATTAAAAAAAAGGAAGTTTAAGAAATAAACATACACCAGCCAAGGTAGAGTGATTTCAGAATACGCAAAGCCAAAAAAGTTACGGTTCAAGACACATGGCTGTAAGATATATTAAGTACTTAAGTAAAGTAGCAGCAGCAATACTATTTCAGCCATGAAAGCGTATAGCTGTATGAGATGCGAGGTTTGCAGAGAAGTATCTTTTATTAGAACAAAGAATGTAGCTACAGGAAAAAAATCCTAATACATTTTCCAGCCCACAAACTTTTCCTTCTGCCAGAAACAAAACAGCAAAGTGGAAGTAGACTGGTACATTTTAAGGTTTAATTGAGCCTGGAAACCAAAACTCACAGCTGGCTAGGTCTTAAAAAAAATTAGAGGCACTTGGTGTTCCTCTTGCTCCACCTATTTGTTCCCATCCCGTAAGGATCACCACCTCTCTCTGGTTACAGCTTGATGATGATGTCTTTTCCTTCTCCACGTGCACAGGGATTGTCCTACACCACATCCTCACTTTTACCAGCACAACTGTTGATGTGACTGTGTGGTAAACCGGAACTGGCAAGAAATAAACTTTTCTTTCACTGCGAGTTATGTCCAACACTGGCCCAGTTCACGTGGCAATGCAACATATGCCCACAGAACTGAGATGGTGTGTGGCAGCAGTTGTTTAATCCCTCATTCACCCTCTATTCAACAGGGGCTCTTCTCCTGACAGCATTGCCATCTGTTCCCTGGTACAAACCTGTTAATAATTTTAACCTCTATTTCTCTGCAGTTATTTAATTTAAACCCCGAGCAACTGTTCCAAACCTCAGCAGTTCTATCACCTTCTACTTCTCCTAAACTTTCCTCCCCTCTGTACCTGCAGCTGAGGGGGGTTTCAGCCACCTCTGTTCCTGCCCAGCTCATCACCCATGTGCACAAATACACTGCAAAAATGTGAATCAACAGCTGGGAAAAGGGGAGAAACAGAACTCTGGCAACTCTAAGCTGTACTGGCACCGACTGTGTAACCATGGCATTAGCTTGAGGTTTAACACCCCCTTTTCAAACAGAAGAAAGGCTCCACTACACCTCCAAGCTACTAAAAATAAGTAAAGTGTGAGTATCACTTCAGTACACAAACACGTGCAAGTTAGTCAATGGAATAACCAGAGAACTCTAAAACCTACGAAAAGTTCTACTGCAATAACAAACTCGAAGGTTCTGGTGCACTTACCACTAGTTTGTTTGTTATCTTAGCAGATACAAAACCAAAAGTAAGTATATATAAGCAGGGATGCCTCTCAAAGAGCTGCACAGCAGATTTCTTGTAGATCATCGCAGCTAATGCAATCACTGACCCAATATGAAGAAAAGGTGAAAGGACACTCGTTCCCTACAGTGAGATTAAAGTTAAAGTGTTAGGTTAACAAAATGTGTTATGTTGCAAAGAGACCTCAATAAGCCAGACATTCATGTGGTGTGCACAGAGTGGTTTCTAACTAAAATCACATTAAAAACATGTCTTTCTGAATGCTGGTACTAACAGGAACAAAGTGTGGTGAAACTTGAGTGAGCATCAGCTGAGAATGTGGTTGAACCTTTCTTGTGCTGTGGGAGAAAATAAGGTTTTAGGCAGCAACAAGTTCTGACATCACCCAGGTGGTGGTTGACACTGTTAGCAAGCAACAGGAGACAATACTTCTATCACTTTTTTCTGTGCCAGCTAGAAAGCAACTAACAGCCTTCTAGGTAGCAACTGATTATCAGGCTGGTACAGAATTGCTTTTCTGAAAACTCCCAGGGCTCCAAAATCAGTTATCATCTTCACTGAAACAGAAGGTACTTGTGCAGATACCACTATCTGTACTTTTTCACTGGTAATGTGAACATTAAATGATCTTTTAGAAGGATCGAAACCATAATCAATCTTCTTGACAAAGTTCCTTCCGAATGCATTTTTGCGTTGGACTTTTCTACAAACTCTTCGGAGGGCTGTGTATTTGTATAACCTGTTTTATAGGATTAATTCAAAAGCAAATATCAAAGCACCATAAGCACTTTTAATCTCTCAAATTTTAAAACTCTTTACTCCTAAAGTTACTATTTTTATGCAGATAATATTAACTTGTTTTTTCCCAAGCCAGCAAGGACCTGAAAGGAAAATATTTCACATGTAGGAGGTATATCTTAAATAAAAACTACAGGCATAGCTGAAAAGCTACAGAGTGCTGAAGAGTAACTAACAGAAGAAAGTACTTACTGCTATAGTGGATCCATTTTTGCCAACTCCACCTGTGAAGATTACACCAAAGTAGTTTGTACAGGAGAATATGGTTCCTGCGACAGTACAGAGAGCCGGGAATATTTTCACCTGAATATTCAGTATTGGAATCTTAATGGAAGAGAGACAAGAAGTTAAAACATGCACAAAAACTAAAATTAGATTTAATACTTCTGGTGCACTCAAACACTCCACTTTCCAATACCACGTTTGCTTTTCTCTCTCTGCTATACAGAGATTTAAATTCCTACAAGGCACAGAGAAATATGTATTTTTCCAATAATCCTCCTATCAAGCTTCCCATAAAGCCAGACTTATCTTCAGTTATCTGAAAAGAGCCATCAAAAGCAGAGAAGCTGACCCAAATCAAGAACACGCTAGGTAAACCACCCAGCTATCACATGGAAGAGAAATGCATTGGTCATCTTTTCTGAAGCTGGTTGGAAAACTCACAGCTGCAGCTCAAGATCAAACTGGGCAAAGCAAGAGCCATTGGAGATGATTAAACAAAGCCCCTTAAGAAACTGGATATGACCTTATGGGCAAGGCAAAGGAAGCAAACAGAGGCCAAACAAGTCATCTCAGAGTCAGTGCGCCTAGGAGAGCAGGCAATGGGGTTGCTAAAGAAGTGAAAAACAAGCACAAGCAGCTCTGAAAGAAAGGCAGTAGTTTTCTTTATTTTTTAACAGTAGTGTTTCAAGCAGACCAGGAAAAACTAGAAATAAACAAAAAGTTCAAAATAAACCACAGCAAATGTGTTACAGAAGAAAGCATTTAGAGAGAACGATTCTGGGAGCTACTGAAAAACACCTGAAACACAAC
>VZTV01030649.1:8621-22073 GCA_013400875.1 Anhinga rufa
GGGGGAGGTTTCCAGCCCCGTCCCCGTCCCCCCCCCGCAGGAATCATCCCCTCGGGGCTGCCCACCGAGGAGGGCTTGTCCCCGCAGCCCGATCCCACTAACCGCCCTCCGTGTCTTGGCTGAGAGCGCTCACAAACTGCTTATTAGGTCTTTTTTGTGACACCAAATACATTTTATCAGCTGGAGAAAACCTCCCTATCACATAGAAATATGCCTTCAAGCAAGGCGAAAGCTCTCTCCTACGGGCGGGTGACGGGTGGAGACGCAGTTTTGCACTGACCCTGCGTCCTTCAACCCACCGGGTGCTGAGATTAAATGGCAATTTAATCCCTGGGATTACATACAAACAGCGAAACAGGGTTACCCCCTCTCTCCCACAGCTTCCCAGGGAGCCTGGGTCCCCCCCAAAAAATACTACAACCATCTTGCTGCCAGCCCCGGCTCTGCTCCACGCATCAGCTGAGATTTTTTTTTTCCCCTCCAATGCATTTTAGTCACTAGGCTACCAAAAAAAAACCCCACCAAAGCACAGAGAAAACATTTCCGAACACCCAGACCTTGCAGCCAGCTTGCATCACAAGCCTTGAAGCGAGCCGGGAAGTCGCCCACTAAACTTATTTCTCATTTTCCTTTTTTTTTTTTTTTTTTCCTGGGGAAGGGGGAAGGGACTCGGGGATTAACGGCCCATCTGACCTACCAGTGGTGTACGCACATGAATCAAACACAATCAAAGGCCCCAGTGTCAGCATTAGCTTGACCCCTACGACTGGCTTGGGGCTCGGTGTGCAGCGAGGCCTGTTCTGGCCGGAGCAGCATGAACCTTCCCCCGAGTTATTAATGCCTGCCGAGGGCTCTGCCCGGCCTGGCCGAGCCCGTCGGGTTGGGGTTATAGCCACCTCGGCCGCCCCGGGGTGCGGGGCCCGTGGGGACGGAGCCGGCTCTGCCCCACTATAGCAGGATGGTCCTGCTCAGCTGAGTCAAAACAGGGCTCACTGCCTTAAACCATCACTGAAAATCATGGAGAGAAGGAAGGCGGGTGGGGGTTTGGAGGTTTGGTTTGCTTCTTGGTTTTGTTTTTTTTTTTTTTCCTTGTGCTCATGCATTTTGCCTTTCCGTGACTTTTTTTGGTGTGATTTCCCTCGAGGGGTTTTGGAAGCAGCGGTTCACATCCCGTCAGACGCTCTGCAGCCGGCAGCGCGGGGCAAGGCCAAGCCCCATGGGAAGAGGCAAAGTCCCAGCCCTGCCATGCAGTGATTTGGGACCCACATCCCAGCGGATGTGCTCCAGACCTGGCCTTGAGGCTCAGGAGGTGCTGAAGCATGGAGGAACTGAGCTTTATTAAAGTCCAGACAAATGCCCTGTGGCATCTTCAGAAAGAGGAGTGGCACCTGAGCACATCCTCTAATATTTTTTTTCCTCACAGAGAGGAAGAAAGAGGAGCACATCAGTTAGTTCCCAAACCAAATCTCCAGCAGGAAAGCGTTTTGTCTGTAGGAGCTGATTTTGACACGAGTATTTCAGCAAATATCCCGCCAGCCCTCTGTTCAGTTAACTTTTCCCATACCCTAAAGGGTCACACGAATTAGCAAGGGATCGTCGGGAGGGAAAGCCTGGTAAGGCATGGCACCCTGGCTCTGCAGGAGCGGGCTCTGAAGGGGATGTGCACAGCCCTGCCAAAGTTTCAAGCTCACTCTCCATTCAACGTCATTTTTAATGGAAATAGCGCAACCTCCTCTTCTCCCCCCCTAGTCCAAGCTGGGCTGTTTTTATTTCTTTCATGAACGCTTTAACTTAACATTGACTTTTGCTTTTAACCTGCTCCTTTCAAATATATGTAAATAAAACCCTCCTATTCAAAAAAAAAAAATTAGATGCCAACACTCTCTCGGCAACACTCGGCTCTTCAACTTCAACAGGTTGGCTGTGATTAAATCTTGTTTTATTTTTTGTAACAACTGGATGAGCGAGGGCTTGTGTGGGAAATGCCGGTGGGAGCTGGGCAGGGGTCTGGCGGGTGGGAGGGCTGGCACCCAGCTCAGAGCATGGGCTGCCCTCCTCCTGGCTTTCGCCAGGCGTGAGAAGGAAGCCTGCAGCAAGGCTCCTGTCAAACTCAAGCTGCCAGAAAGCTCAGCATGCTCAGAAATCAGCCTGAGCGTCCTGAGAGTGAATTCAGAGGAGGGGCTGGCCTTGGTATGTCCACCCAGAGCAGATTCAGGGCCAGGAAGAATTGTGGAGTTGCAGTTGCTTGAATGAGTTGCCCTGTCTTGGATCATCACCGCCGGTCAGCCAGGCATGCTGGAAACACCGCTGCTGCTCACAGCGCTCCCTCTGCCAAAGGTTTTCTGCCACCAGATTTCAGAGGAGCAGCACACTGCTGGGTTACAAACCACAGCCGCTGCCCAGGCTGCCTGCGAGCCACCCTCCTGGGGCCGGAGAGGCTCCTCAGCACAGCCAGAACAGAGGCAAGGGCACCGGGATGGAGCAGGGAGGAGAGAGCCACCACACCGTGGCTGCCGGGCTAAGATCGCACCCTAAGGAAGTCCCGGTGTCCCCCCTGTCCCAGCTTGTTCTCCCATGGCTGCGCCTGGGAGGGCTCTGCAGCACCCACGGAGCTGGAAATATTAATTCTTTGCATGCATCACTGCTGTCACAACACAATCGTGGGACAAGATCAGGAGAGTTAGGTGTCCACTTCGATTTCAGCAGGATGCAAACACCTGCATTTCTGACAGCTTTTTGAAACCCTGGGAGTAAGAGTTGTTGCTCGCCCCAGCTTCTGAGCTGGTTCGGTGGTGTCGGTGCAGTCCCTAGTGCATGAGTGTCCTTATTACACTGAGCCGTCTCAGGGCCAGCAGCACGCCCCATGATCGCAGTACCCTGGGGAGACGGGTCATGTCAGCCCTGACCCCCCCCACCCGGTAAAGGCAGCATCGCTGGGTCTCAGACACCGGGCAGGAGCATGGAAAGTCCAAGACCTCTGTGCAGTTTTGGACCATTTTTTCAACAACTGTGGACCTATCTGTGAAATGGCGGTGGTCTGATGCCTTTCATGATGTCAGTACCAAGGTCTTGGGTAGGACAAGTACTCTGGGATTCTGTGGTGGGCTCATCCACCGTGGAAACGGGGGGCTTCAGCACCACACAACTTTGCAAAAGGTTGTAAGAGAACAAGTGAGTGTGTATTCACTCCTCCCAGTCCCACTCTTAATTCTATCCAGAGCACAGAGCTGGCTGCGTTAGTAAGGCTGGAAACTCAGCAGCCCTCTAATTTGGGTAAGTCTTACTGGCAAATGCTCTAAAATCCATCTGCTTCTGCAGACACCGTTAAACTGCAGCCTAGATAGCTCTCACTGCAATTGCTGCCATAGCCAAGAGCAGAAAGTCGAATCAAAGGGAGCAGAGATGGAAAAGAGAGGAACTGGGTTGGGGCTGCAGGAAACAGAAGCAAATTTGCCTCGAGAACAAGTCCTTCAGTATCCGTTAGTTGGATTTAAGTGGTACTTAGGACTTTTACAAGCCCTGTGCATCAGAGAGAATTTCATCGGAGGCGGAGAGTAGCTGCATTACGCTAAACCAGCCACGGTGGATGTACCAACCCTGAGCAAGGTTCCTCAGTCCAGGACCTCGAGTAAACCCTCCAAAAACCTTTGTCTTGCTTTCAAAAGCCTGAGATTGATTATAAGCCATAAATCCAGTATAGCACAGCTGTCTGGGGACGCTGGCAAGAAAAAAGGCAGCTCCAGCTAAGTAATGCCTCTTTCCCCAAGAAACCTGAGGTATCTACAGAGGATCCTCCACCTAGCACCGGTCAGGTTGTGGTGGGATGGAGGTACCGCACTCATTGCAGAGTTTCTGCAAAACACTATAGCCTTTCCATTTCTCCTTCTACGGGAAGCTCTTAGCACACATTTGGCGCAGTTTACAGGATGATGATGACAATGTGTTTCTCCTAAATAAAATCCATTTTTAAAGAGTACATGTGCAATTACTTTGGGTTTTGGCCTGTATTCAGGAAAGAATTTCCCCTCGGGTCAGATTTGGCAGGGACTGGTAAGGTTTTCTTGCTTTCCTCTGTAGGGTGGGCCATGGTCCACTTCCTAAGATCATCTGGACATTTTCACCTAACAATTTCCCTGCTACTGCTGGGACCCGGGACACTGGCAATGCCCTTGATCTCTCCTGCATGTTCGAGTTTTTGTGGCTTTTGTTCTTTTGTACTAATGGTCTTAAATTTGTTATAGGGTGTTGGGAAGTGTTTTATGGCCTGCAGCGTATGCAGTGGATGTTCTGGGGACCCCTCTGGATTAAGCGGCTATTACATGGTCACCTGTAATTGTGAGCGCCTGTACTCGATGAGGCAGGTGGTCCCTCCTCATGCTCTGTCACCCCTCCCTTATCTTCCAGTAGCAGGGCTCTGACATCCGACTGCTAGGCAATTACACACCCAGCGTAGTCACGTGTGACATCTCCCCTTTCTCTTATTTGAAGTGTGATGCTTATAAACCAGGGTGATAGGGGATATTAGGATAATAAACAAGGTGGAAGTCCTGGGACTGCGAAATCACGAAACCTGGGCTCTGCTCCTGTCTTGCTACTAACCAATTGCGTGGGACCCTTCCCTCCTTCGCACCGCCTCGATTAGGCGTTTCGACCACGCTGGTTACCCCAGGCTCCCTCTGAAGTCAGAAGAAATGCGTTTTATCTAGTCCTAAGATATCTCCCTGCAACAGTAGGGTTGACTTGCCCCTACCCATCCGCCAATAACAAAGAGACCCCAAACAACCAGCTGTCTACTTTTTAAATCTCTTGGCCCTGCGGAATACATGTGACGAGCTTAGCGCTGCGAGTCTGACCTTGGCTGGTTCTCCAGCATTCCTACAGAACAGGTGACAAGGACAGATCCATCCATGTTAAGTACAAGATCCTTGAAACCGGACAGGGCATGAAGCGGTACAGCGCGATGCCTCCCACTCTGCGACACAGGGGTACGTATCTGGGTGCGCGTTTCATCCCTGGTTATATCATTAAGGTCTCCATGCAGAGTAGGACAGATGCTGCTGTTGCCCCAGTCATTTCCAAGAGGGGAAGGCAACAGAAATAAGAGACGTCCTGCATAGCAACTCAGTCCTAAATTGCTAAATTTCAGCCTCAGCAAAAACGATGCCCGTGGATCAGGAATACTTTATGGATGAGACATCATCCTGAAGCTCATACCTGCCTGACCTGAGTTCTTCTGCTACTCATGTCTCATCGCCTCTCACAGAGAGCAGCGATTTTGTTTAAAGCACGTCATGCTCCCTTAGACCCCTACACTTCCCCACCTAGAGAGCGCACAGGCAGCTTCAAGATCACCTCCAGAATCACAAAATACCCAATGGACAGAACTGCTGGTCCTAAGCCACGGGGCTTGCTTGGGATCAAGGGGGTCTGTGTGCTCAAGTCCTTGGCCATGTCATGAGCTCCACTACAAACACGCCCTGCACAGCTGGGAAATCTGGTCCGAAACTGGCAACAGAAACACCCCCTCCTGCTACCAGATCCAATGTGCAGCACAGATATATTTCCCCTTAATCCTCCAAAGAGAAAAACAAACAAGCATACAAATGCCAAAACATTAACTACTCCCCAAATTACTCAGACTACTGCTAATTAGTATAAATTTACAGCAGCTGCACTACTGGAAGTGAGCTCAGACTTTAGCCCTGGAAATTACTAGGGACTATAATTTTCTACAGTTTTTCTGAACTTATAGAAATCTACAGGAATGTTCCAATATACTAACTAACTTCATCAGCATTTCTAAGCCTTCTTTATTCTGCTCATACTGGGGTAACCATGAAGCTCACAGGCATGAAATCCACAAATGCATTCCCTCTCAAAGACTCCTGTACACAGCAAGTTCAGCGATGTGTGTCCAGAGAACCACATAGGAGAGGGTGTGGAGCTCTGTAGCCTGATTTCTTACACCTCGTTCATCAGCTCTTACTGATCAGCACAGATCAATGTTGAGGGCTTTGGAGGTGTTCATCGTGTTTGGATTTCGTTTCTCAGTTTCCTGGTGGAATTACTGAGCAGTGATTTTCTGTGTGCATTATGAAGGCTTGGTCTCAGCAGAATACAATGCAATGCATTTTTCTGGCTACTCCGCTCTCATGAGACCCCACCTGGAGTACTGCATTCAGCTCTGGGGCCCCAACATAAGAAGGACATGGACCTGTTGGAGCAGGTCCAGAGGAGGGCCACGAAGATGATCCGAGGGCTGGAGTACCTCTCCTATGAAGACAGGCTGAGAGAGCTGGGGGTGTTCAGCCTGGAGAAGAGAAGGCTGCGGGGAGACCTTATTGTGGCCTTCCAGGATCTGAAGGGAGCCTACAAGAAAGCTTTTTACATCACTTTTTACAAGGCTGTGTAGTGATAGGACAAGGCGCAATGGCTTTAAACTGAAAGAACTGAAGAACACTAGAACAGGTCGCCCAGAGAAGTTGTGGATGCCCCAACCTTGGAAGTGTTCAAGGCCGGGCTGGATGGGGCTTTGAGCAACTTGGTCTAGTGGAAGGTTGTCCTGGTTTCAGTTGGGATAGAGTTAAGTTTCTTCNTGGGGGAAGAAGGAGGAAGGGGGGACATTGGGAGTGATGGTGTTTGTCTTCCCCAGTCACCGTTACGCGTGATGGAGCCCTGCTCTCCTGGGGATGGCTGAGCACCCGCCTGCCCGTGGGGAGCAGGGCATGGATGCCTTGGTTTGCTTTGCTTGCGTGCGCGGCTCTTTCTTTCCCTATTAAACTGTCTTTATCTCAACCCATGGGTTTCCTCACTTTTACTCTTCCGATTCTCTCCCCCATCCCACCGGGGGGGAGTGAGCGAGCCCGTGGCAGGAGGATTGGAACTAGATGATCTTTAGGGTCCCTTCCAACCCAAGCCATTCTATGATTTTATGACAAGCTCTAGATCTGTTTGTCACTGTTCTTTAGAAAGGTGGAAAGGTGGTCTGGGTAATACCAGCCTTGAGTACCAGCCTGAGTTTGCAGCATCCATTAGGCCCTGCTATCATCCACCTGCCTTAGCACCTACGTGTCTCAGCAAGACCACAGAGCTTCTGCAGTAATCAAAATACAACTATGAATCTAATACAGCATTGACAAGCTGATTGTTTTGCTACGTTGAGTCACCAACTATTACAATCTAGCAGACTTCCCTCCCTGATCCCACTTCCCACTCCAGAACTGGAGATAAGATCATAAAAACCTTATGTGCACTTAAAGAATGGATACTACAGTAACAGCAGGTAGGCAGACAGGTAGACAGACAGACAGACACGATGATAAGCCATACATCTGGCATGTAAGTATCATGGCAGTGGAATTACCATTCCCCAGCCAAGTTTCACGCTTTGGGGAGTTGTTTTGACATGCTGTCAATGCCGCACCAGAATAACCTGATTTATTTCCCTTGTTCTCTTTGAAAAGGTCTATTTGGTGCCATTTATTTTGCACTCACTTACTCGCCATCCTATCAGGAGGTGGGAGGTCAGTGGGGTCACTCCTAAGAGAGTATCACGTTCTGTACAGAATAGAGAAAACGCTCTAAGTTAGCGGGAAGGGAAGAATTCATGCTGGGGCCTCCTTTCAGCCTCTGCTCTCCCACAGTGGACTCGTATCCCTCTTCCCTTCCCACATCCTTGCTCTTCCTTTCAAATGGAAAAGCCAGTACCGCTTTTGCTGCTATCCCACCAGCAGCAATCCCTCCCCCAAAGAGCCTGCTTCAGTTTCGCTTCATTTGCACCTCTGCCGAGCCTTGGCTGGGAATTCTCAGGACTCCCATCTCAATTCGTCCTCCCTGTATCGCACAATAAAATCCTTTACTCTTTTCTGTCTTTGTGTACAAAATAGATGTCAAGTCCCAAGTGGCCATAAGAGGGACGGAAGGCACAGCAGTAGGCAGGAGAGGGATGCATTGCTCGTTTCAGCAGGGATCATTACAACAGGCTAAAGCATTTTTGGGCATAAAGGATGTGGTGAATACCCCTATTGGCGTATACACACTCGTAAACACAGCACTCGTGCCTGGTGCCCAGTTCACGTGTCAGCTGTCACGCTGGTTTTGCTCTGACGTAGCAAACCCTACATCCCTCCAAGCCCACCTCAGCCAGGCAAGGAACACTGTTCGGCAAGAGCTACCCAGGCAGGGCTCCCTGCTTCTGCCCTAGGAAAGTAAAAAACTTGTTGCGATAACAAATCTGCTGCGACGCTTTGAACCACTGCAGCAAAAGTAGACTTGGCGATCAGAATGCAGTAACTTCAAAGGCAGACAGCACAGGAGAGGAACCACGAGTATGTGACCCTTTTTTTCTACTGGAACATGACATGGTTGGGGAAGGCTGGCACAGGAGTAGAAATAGAGTCGGAGCCTGATGGATCCGTCTGTAGCAGAAGGAGCAGCCCAGGGAAGCAGACAGCACAGGCAGCGGTCCAAGCCACTTGATTTCAGCAGCAGAAGCTCAGACCTGCTCGGTAGCCAGGGATGATCTCTCTCCTGCTGAATAACACCTGTTTCATCGCTGCCTCCTGCACACAACTAGCCTTTCGCACTCTCTTCTCGACGGTTACATCAGTCAGGAATATCGCCTACACGTCCTACAAGCGCAGCCAAAGCTCTAGCAGGACAATTTTAACCAGAGACTCTTCAGCTGGCACCTTTGCTTTGTTTAGTTCGTTAGTTGGGGAACATCTAAGCTTGGTACTAGGGGGTGACTGGCCTAGGCATTAGATCATGGAATAACACAAGCTCCATGTGCAGCTGAAAGCCAACACTTGACACCTGCCTTCTTCCATCCTCACAGCCCGGTACTTTTGCTGCTCCAGCCTACAGGCCTCCATTCATTTAATCACCCTCACACTTGATAGCTACTGCCTGGCCAGCTGTCCTGATGTTTCCAAACACATGAACCCACTCCCCTGGTCCTCTATGCAGAGGAATGAGCATTGCACTCGCCACATTGTGTGTGTCTCAGAAATCAGGAGAGCTCTGGAAGAGTTACGTATGGTTGAGATAAGCACGGAGGCAAAGTATAGACATTTATGCAAAGGTCTCCTTCCCCCGCAGGCTGAGCCAGCAGCAAAAGAGAACAGGCGATCTTGTTGTCCCCAAAAAAATCATGAAAAAAAAAAAAAAGCCAACAGTCAAAAGTAGAAAGCGAATGCTATTAGGAATAATAATAGCACCCCAGAAGTAGCAACCAAAGAATCCAGGATCACAATGTAAGGTAACATAAAATAGCCACAAAGTCCAAGTGAAAAGAGGGAGATGTTTCTAGCACGCACACTGCAGAATTCCCTCTGGAAACCCAGACGGGTTTCCTTCATTTCCTCTTAAGCTTTTGCTGAAATATCAAACAGCACAAAAGCCCCCTATTTGCACTGAGAACACAACTGTTGAGTGCATAAGCTCTCTCCACATCGCATTAGGCACATTTCCATTCAGCAACCAGCCTCTTTTGACTCCCGTTCCTATTTTGAAAAAGAGAGAAATCTGAACCAAGGAGCTGGTTTCGACAGTCCTTTATTTACAGAGCTGCTTGTCTTTCAAAGGCATTTTAGCTAGAAAACTTCACCGAATGAGAAAAAAAAAGCTCTCACCAATTCCTGCATCTGTCTAGAGCAAAGACTTCCCCAGAGGAGGGACCGAGCTCGTCGAGGAGGCTCTCTCCTCCTGCTCCCTGCTGATATGCCCTCTTTTCCCTTTCCCACTGTTCAGTCTGAGCTCTTCCACATCCTTATTATTTAAAATCCAGCTGCTCTTCCAGTGTCCACTACCCCGACCTGTCTCCTCTTCCGCTCACAGAGGACTTCTCCCAGAGCTGTGCGAGGATCGTTTTCTATTCCGCGTGTTCCTCTTAAATTAATGTAGTAGCTAGAAACAAAACAAAAAAAGGAGGAAGAATGGCAGATGAGCTCATAGATGAGCTTTTGGGTCATAAATAGAGCCGAGACTGACAACCAAGGCTGTAAAACAGAGAAAGGCTGAGGGAGAAGTGGGCAGCCTTTCTCACTGAGTCACCAGCCGAGGAGCAGGAGGGGACGATGGCCACATCGTGATAAACAGGCTGGTTGAGATCCCTAAACCGGGCTCTTGGAGACAAGAGTTTGAATAAATACTTCAATGCCCTTCTTCATGGCTTTTTTTTTATTACCATGTTTTAGTTACCTTAAATGAAGTGTGTGAAGGAATTAGTAAATAATGCTTTCCTTTGTTAACCTTTCTGTCTGCTTTTCGCTGCTCTACCAAGATCCGACACCCTCCAAAACAAACAGAAAATATGTGAATAAATAAAGACTTCGTCAGCCCCACAAGGTGTTGAAACAAGAGCGGTGCAAAAAGGCTCAGTCATGTTAGCTTGATGGATAGGAGAGAGCATCCCCCGAACTCCCATTGCAGGGTCTTTCATGGTAGCAATCGACACCGTGGGACTAAGAGAGTTGCAAGATCTTTCCACGTGCAATTTTGTATGATTTTCTGCAACTCCGAGGCTGCGCCCTGCTTCTTGCAGTGCAGCAGGGCTGATAAAACTCTCAGAGGGAGCGGAGCGTAAGTGTAACGCTGCTAGTAATGTTCAAACTATTTACCTTGGACCGTTCGGGATCCACAGAGGATGTCCTAGTAGCCTGAGCAGGGGTGCCTGGCTTGCTACCTTGTTTTAAGCCTTGCTGCCATATGCTGAAGTGTATAATCGAGGCAGCTAAAACAGCATAGCCTGCTTTCCTAACGTCTTTCTGTGAAAGCAAATACTGCTACAGGGACATCGTGGCCCCAGGGGTGGAAGGAGGTGGGGTGTGAGGTCACTCACGGCTGAGAAGTTGCCGTCAAGACTCCCTTTGCCATTAAATCATGGGTTGGTGGAGAAGCAGTAATAAGAAGAATGGTCAAAAGGGTGATGGTATGAGCGTGGGCCAGCCCCTGGGTCCTGCGATAAGAGGAGAAGGGACCGCTGGATGTTTGTTTGCCCTCTTGCAGGATGACAACAGCTCCCGAGAGCACAGCGGTGCGCTGGAGGCATGGTGTATCTCAGCCCTACAGAGGAGAAGACACCCACTCTCCACCTGACCTTGGGGAAAGCTGGAGAGTCTCCTGCCATCAGCCCTCACCCTCCTGGTGGCATCTCAGCCTGCTTGACCCTCGGGCTTTGCCCACCTCCAGCTCCCGGGGGCCGGGGGGGCCCTGAGCCCCTGCACCGCTGGGGAGCTGGGGTAGCACCAAGACCGCCTCCTCTGGGGCTTTTTTCCTCCCTCTCCCCACTTTGTATTTCCATCACAGCCCCATTTCTTGCCAGTTTGTTCTTCCCTGCAGGGAAGAAAAGGGGGAAAAGGGAGTTTCATGCCCAAACCCCAAGGTCCTTCCGAGAGCTTTCTCCTGCCACAGAAAGTCCCTTCATCATCCCTAAGATTAACATAAAAGCGGCTGAGGTTAATATCGGAGAAGCCAAACTATAAACTGAGAATTACGCTTTAGCCTAAATAAATCATCGCCTTCGAGGCCGGGTCTGCGGCCGGGCAGGGAGAGGAGGAGGGGAACGGCTCCGGGGACCGCTGGGACCCCTCCAGGGTCTGAGAGCGAGGGGATGTGGTGTGCCGGGGCTGAGCACCCGCAGGCCTCATCCGGCTCGCTGGGACTAACCTCCTTGGTGCTACCCAGGGGAGTCTGCCCTGCTTTCGGGGGCTTCCTGGAGGGACCCCAGCCTTCGGCAGCCCCAAGCCGCTGGGCAGAGCTCCCCCCCCAACCCCAGGGCCGCTTCCTCTCTCCCTGCGGGAAATGCCCCTCTAATGATTCCCCTGCCGCCCTGCTCTGCAGTTTGTCAGGCCGGCTTGACTTCAAGCCATCCTGCATCTGTTTCGCCTAGAGAGCCGCGCTCGCCTACATTTTAATAAACCCTATAATTTACACATTTCCCTCATACCCTGTAATTTCACCACCCCGAGACACGGCGAAGGGAGAAAGCGCAGAGCTGGGACCGTTTGCGGAAAGCGCTGCCAGAGAATCAAGAAATAAGTAGAGGGCTTAAATCTGCAGCAGTAAAATAATCCAGGGGAGGGAGCCAACAATGACTGAAAAATAAACATCTCCCCCTGCAAAAGCCCGCAGCCAGCCCCGCTCCTCGCAAGCCGGCGCTGCCAAGAGATCGGGTGCGCTGGGAAACGCGCCTGGGGACTCCAGGAAAAAAAAAAAAAATTGATGTGGGTTATATGGACCCCTTTTATAAGGCAACTGTTAGCGGTAACTAAGTTTAAATTTATATGTTCAATAAAGTCTCTTTTCCCCCCCCTTCCAAGCGCCAGAACCGCTCGAGGAAGCCGACACACGCTTCCCATTTGAAAATGTGTTATTTGACCATTTTTATTCTCTGCTTTTGTTCTCGGGGCTGCAGCCCCTCCAAAGGCGAGGGGGGGCCGAGATCAAAGCGGCCCTGTGTATACACACACTCGCGCAAATTATGTATTTGTGATCAAGTAACGCGGCATCAGGAAAAGCTAGGCGGGCATGTGGGAGAGTGAGATATTTACACAGGCCTGGCCAGAGGCAGAGGCATTATTTTAAGTGTTTTTCGCCGGTGCCAAGTCATCTGTTCACATATACGTGGTGCACGCGTAAAGATGATGGAGAGACCAGCTCGCCAGAGCCAGGAAATTCAGCATTAACCCCCCAATTCCCCAACATATCCCACCCGGACTCCTGACACCCTCCAAACCTGAGCGTCCCCCCACTTTGCTTGTGTCGTGGTGATGGCACAGTTCAGGGTCCCTGTCACGGCAAGTCACGATCCTGTGTGAACTGGGACTGCTCTGCGATGCACGTTGGCCCTTCTCACTTTCCCAGCGCAGCTTTATAGCCCACATAAAGAAATATATATATTTCCCCTATAAAGACACAGCTTAACCAAAGGATCTCAGGTTCTTCAGCATCGGGGGAATAAAAAAAAAAAAAAAAGAGCAGAAAAGAAAAGAAATCTGGGCTGTGCTACGGGGTCTCCAAACGGGAACCGAAACGCTGCCGCTTGAGTTTTGGGGCAGGAAGGGTAAAAAGCAGAGGATGAGGAGGTAGGGCTGAGGGCTGAGGGATCCGCTGGGGCCCCGACACCCGCAGCTCTCCCCACCTGCGGGGGGTTATTCCCTCCCAGGCAAGGAGACACCCCCCCCGGGGGTCGGGAGCACCCAGGCCGCCTGTCCCTTGGGTGTGTGGGGGGACCCCGTGCCGGGGCACTCGAGGGCAGCCAGCATCAGGAAGAGGAGCAAGAGAGAAGCCAAGCCTGGCAGCGTGTTTACGATGTAAAATCACGATAAAACTTACATTGAAATTATTTCACAAACCACGCCGGTGGGGGGGGGCTGGGGGGGGAGCTCGAATTGACTCGAAATGTCCTTTCCAGGCGGGTGGCTGCCGGAGGAGGCGGTGGGAGGGTGGGTG